>OY804576.1:149506940-149807716 GCA_963680875.1 Bathymodiolus brooksi
ACTTAAAGTGACTGTTGTGTTATATTGGTGTATTAGACAAACGTACGTTTTCACGGTCTTACTTAAAGTGACTGTTGTGTTATATTGGTGTATTAGACAAACGTACGTTTTCACGGTCTTACTTAAAGTGACTGTTGTGTTATATTGGTGTATTAGACAAACGTACGTTTTCACGGTCTTACTTAAAGTGACTGTTGTGTTATATTGGTGTATTAGACAAACGTACGTTTTCACGGTCTTACTTAAAGTGACTGTTGTGTTATATTGGTGTATTAGACAAACGTACGTTTTCACGGTCTTACTTAAAGTGACTGTTGTGTTATATTGGTGTATTAGACAAACGTACGTTTTCACGGTCTTACTTAAAGTGACTGTTGTGTTATATTGGTGTATTAGACAAACGTACGTTTTCACGGTCTTACTTAAAGTGACTGTTGTGTTATATTGGTGTATTAGACAAACGTACGTTTTCACGGTCTTACTTAAAGTGACTGTTGTGTTATATTGGTGTATTAGACAAACGTACGTTTTCACGGTCTTACTTAAAGTGACTGTTGTGTTATATTGGTGTATTAGACAAACGTACGTTTTCACGGTCTTACTTAAAGTGACTGTTGTGTTATATTGGTGTATTAGACAAACGTACGTTTTCACGGTCTTACTTAAAGTGACTGTTGTGTTATATTGGTGTATTAGACAAACGTACGTTTTCACGGTCTTACTTAAAGTGACTGTTGTGTTATATTGGTGTATTAGACAAACGTACGTTTTCACGGTCTTACTTAAAGTGACTGTTGTGTTATATTGGTGTATTAGACAAACGTACGTTTTCACGGTCTTACTTAAAGTGACTGTTGTGTTATATTGGTGTATTAGACAAACGTACGTTTTCACGGTCTTACTTAAAGTGACTGTTGTGTTATATTGGTGTATTAGACAAACGTACGTTTTCACGGTCTTACTTAAAGTGACTGTTGTGTTATATTGGTGTATTAGACAAACGTACGTTTTCACGGTCTTACTTAAAGTGACTGTTGTGTTATATTGGTGTATTAGACAAACGTACGTTTTCACGGTCTTACTTAAAGTGACTGTTGTGTTATATTGGTGTATTAGACAAACGTACGTTTTCACGGTCTTACTTAAAGTGACTGTTGTGTTATATTGGTGTATTAGACAAACGTACGTTTTCACGGTCTTACTTAAAGTGACTGTTGTGTTATATTGGTGTATTAGACAAACGTACGTTTTCACGGTCTTACTTAAAGTGACTGTTGTGTTATATTGGTGTATTAGACAAACGTACGTTTTCACGGTCTTACTTAAAGTGACTGTTGTGTTATATTGGTGTATTAGACAAACGTACGTTTTCACGGTCTTACTTAAAGTGACTGTTGTGTTATATTGGTGTATTAGACAAACGTACGTTTTCACGGTCTTACTTAAAGTGACTGTTGTGTTATATTGGTGTATTAGACAAACGTACGTTTTCACGGTCTTACTTAAAGTGACTGTTGTGTTATATTGGTGTATTAGACAAACGTACGTTTTCACGGTCTTACTTAAAGTGACTGTTGTGTTATATTGGTGTATTAGACAAACGTACGTTTTCACGGTCTTACTTAAAGTGACTGTTGTGTTATATTGGTGTATTAGACAAACGTACGTTTTCACGGTCTTACTTAAAGTGACTGTTGTGTTATATTGGTGTATTAGACAAACGTACGTTTTCACGGTCTTACTTAAAGTGACTGTTGTGTTATATTGGTGTATTAGACAAACGTACGTTTTCACGGTCTTACTTAAAGTGACTGTTGTGTTATATTGGTGTATTAGACAAACGTACGTTTTCACGGTCTTACTTAAAGTGACTGTTGTGTTATATTGGTGTATTAGACAAACGTACGTTTTCACGGTCTTACTTAAAGTGACTGTCTGTTGTGTTATATTGGTGTATTAGACAAACGTACGTTTTCACGGTCTTACTTAAAGTGACTGTTGTGTTATATTGGTGTATTTAGACAAACGTACGTTTTCCCGGTCTTACTTAAAGTGACTGTTGTGTTATATTGGTGTATTAGACAAACGTACGTTTTCACGGTCTTACTAAAGTGACTGTTGTGTTATATTGGTGTATTAGACAAACGTACGTTTTCACGGTCTTACTTAAAGTGACTGTTGTGTTATATTGGTGTATTAGACAAACGTACGTTTTCACGGTCTTACTTAAGTGCTGTTGTTATATTATCACGGTCTTACTAAAGTGACTGTTGTGTTATATTGGTGTATTAGACAAACGTACGTTTTCACGGTCTTACTTAAAGTGACTGTTGTGTTATATTGGTGTATTAGACAAACGTACGTTTTCACGGTCTTACTTAAAGTGACTGTTGTGTTATATTGGTGTATTAGACAAACGTACGTTTTCACGGTCTTACTTAAAGTGACTGTTGTGTTATATTGGTGTATTAGACAAACGTACGTTTTCACGGTCTTACTTAAAGTGACTGTTGTGTTATATTGGTGTATTAGACAAACGTACGTTTTCACGGTCTTACTTAAAGTGACTGTTGTGTTATATTGGTGTATTAGACAAACGTACGTTTTCACGGTCTTACTTAAAGTGACTGTTGTGTTATATTGGTGTATTAGACAAACGTACGTTTTCACGGTCTTACTTAAAGTGACTGTTGTGTTATATTGGTGTATTAGACAAACGTACGTTTTCACGGTCTTACTTAAAGTGACTGTTGTGTTATATTGGTGTATTAGACAAACGTACGTTTTCACGGTCTTACTTAAAGTGACTGTTGTGTTATATTGGTGTATTAGACAAACGTACGTTTTCACTGTCTTACTTAAAGTGACTGTTGTGTTATATTGGTGTATTAGACAAACGTACGTTTTCACGGTCTTACTTAAAGTGACTGTTGTGTTATATTGGTGTATTAGACAAACGTACGTTTTCACGGTCTTACTTAAAGTGACTGTTGTGTTATATTGGTGTATTAGACAAACGTACGTTTTCACGGTCTTACTTAAAGTGACTGTTGTGTTATATTGGTGTATTAGACAAACGTACGTTTTCACGGTCTTACTTAAAGTGACTGTTGTGTTATATTGGTGTATTAGACAAACGTACGTTTTGTTATATTGGTGTATTAGACAAACGTACGTTTTGTTATATTGGTGTATTAGACAAACGTACGTTTTGTTATATTGGTGTATTAGACAAACGTACGTTTTGTTATATTGGTGTATTAGACAAACGTACGTTTTGTTATATTGGTGTATTAGACAAACGTACGTTTTATTATATTGGTGTATTAGACAAACGTACGTTTTGTTATATTGGTGTATTAGACAAACGTACGTTTTGTTATATTGGTGTATTAGACAAACGTACGTTTTGTTATATTGGTGTATTAGACAAACGTACGTTTTCACGGTCTTACTTAAAGTGACTGTTGTGTTATATTGGTGTATTAGACAAACGTACGTTTTCACGGTCTTACTTAAAGTGACTGTTGTGTTATATTGGTGTATTAGACAAACGTACGTTTTGTTATATTGGTGTATTAGACAAACGTACGTTTTCACGGTCTTACTTAAAGTGACTGTTGTGTTATATTGGTGTATTAGACAAACGTACGTTTTCACGGTCTTACTTAAAGTGACTGTTGTGTTATATTGGTGTATTAGACAAACGTACGTTTTCACGGTCTTACTTAAAGTGACTGTTGTGTTATATTGGTGTATTAGACAAACGTACGTTTTCACGGTCTTACTTAAAGTGACTGTTGTGTTATATTGGTGTATTAGACAAACGTACGTTTTCACGGTCTTACTTAAAGTGACTGTTGTGTTATATTGGTGTATTAGACAAACGTACGTTTTCACGGTCTTACTTAAAGTGACTGTTGTGTTATATTGGTGTATTAGACAAACGTACGTTTTCACGGTCTTACTTAAAGTGACTGTTGTGTTATATTGGTGTATTAGACAAACGTACGTTTTCACGGTCTTACTTAAAGTGACTGTTGTGTTATATTGGTGTATTAGACAAACGTACGTTTTCACGGTCTTACTTAAAGTGACTGTTGTGTTATATTGGTGTATTAGACAAACGTACGTTTTGTTATATTGGTGTATTAGACAAACGTACGTTTTCACGGTCTTACTTAAAGTGACTGTTGTGTTATATTGGTGTATTAGACAAACGTACGTTTTCACGGTCTTACTTAAAGTGACTGTTGTGTTATATTGGTGTATTAGACAAACGTACGTTTTCACGGTCTTACTTAAAGTGACTGTTGTGTTATATTGGTGTATTAGACAAACGTACGTTTTCACGGTCTTACTTAAAGTGACTGTTGTGTTATATTGGTGTATTAGACAAACGTACGTTTTCACGGTCTTACTTAAAGTGACTGTTGTGTTATATTGGTGTATTAGACAAACGTACGTTTTCACGGTCTTACCTAAAGTGACTGTTGTGTTATATTGGTGTATTAGACAAACGTACGTTTTGTTATATTGGTGTATTAGACAAACGTACGTTTTCACGGTCTTACTTAAAGTGACTGTTGTGTTATATTGGTGTATTAGACAAACGTACGTTTTCACGGTCTTACTTAAAGTGACTGTTGTGTTATATTGGTGTATTAGACAAACGTACGTTTTCACGGTCTTACTTAAAGTGACTGTTGTGTTATATTGGTGTATTAGACAAACGTACGTTTTGTTATATTGGTGTATTAGACAAACGTACGTTTTCACGGTCTTACTTAAAGTGACTGTTGTGTTATATTGGTGTATTAGACAAACGTACGTTTTCACGGTCTTACTTAAAGTGACTGTTGTGTTATATTGGTGTATTAGACAAACGTACGTTTTCACGGTCTTACTTAAAGTGACTGTTGTGTTATATTGGTGTATTAGACAAACGTACGTTTTCACGGTCTTACTTAAAGTGACTGTTGTGTTATATTGGTGTATTAGACAAACGTACGTTTTCACGGTCTTACTTAAAGTGACTGTTGTGTTATATTGGTGTATTAGACAAACGTACGTTTTCACGGTCTTACTTAAAGTGACTGTTGTGTTATATTGGTGTATTAGACAAACGTACGTTTTCACGGTCTTACTTAAAGTGACTGTTGTGTTATATTGGTGTATTAGACAAACGTACGTTTTCACGGTCTTACTTAAAGTGACTGTTGTGTTATATTGGTGTATTAGACAAACGTACGTTTTCACGGTCTTACTTAAAGTGACTGTTGTGTTATATTGGTGTATTAGACAAACGTACGTTTTCACGGTCTTACTTAAAGTGACTGTTGTGTTATATTGGTGTATTAGACAAACGTACGTTTTGTTATATTGGTGTATTAGACAAACGTACGTTTTGTTATATTGGTGTATTAGACAAACGTACGTTTTGTTATATTGGTGTATTAGACAAACGTACGTTTTCACGGTCTTACTTAAAGTGACTGTTGTGTTATATTGGTGTATTAGACAAACGTACGTTTTGTTATATTGGTGTATTAGACAAACGTACGTTTTGTTATATTGGTGTATTAGACAAACGTACGTTTTGTTATATTGGTGTATTAGACAAACGTACGTTTTCACGGTCTTACTTAAAGTGACTGTTGTGTTATATTGGTGTATTAGACAAACGCACGTTTTCACGGTCTTACTTAAAGTGACTGTTGTGTTATATTGGTGTATTAGACAAACGTACGTTTTGTTATATTGGTGTATTAGACAAACGTACGTTTTCACGGTCTTACTTAAAGTGACTGTTGTGTTATATTGGTGTATTAGACAAACGTACGTTTTCACAGTCTTACTTAAAGTGACTGTTGTGTTATATTGGTGTATTAGACAAACGTACGTTTTCACAGTCTTACTTAAAGTGACTGTTGTGTTATATTGGTGTATTAGACAAACGTACGTTTTCACAGTCTTACTTAAAGTGACTGTTGTGTTATATTGGTGTATTAGACAAACGTACGTTTTCACGGTCTTACTTAAAGTGACTGTTGTGTTATATTGGTGTATTAGACAAACGTACGTTTTCACGGTCTTACTTAAAGTGACTGTTGTGTTATATTGGTGTATTAGACAAACGTACGTTTTGTTATATTGGTGTATTAGACAAACGCACGTTTTGTTATATTGGTGTATTAGACAAACGCACGTTTTGTTATATTGGTGTATTAGACAAACGCACGTTTTGTTATATTGGTGTATTAGACAAACGTACGTTTTGTTATATTGGTGTATTAGACAAACGTACGTTTTGTTATATTGGTGTATTAGACAAACGTACGTTTTGTTATATTGGTGTATTAGACAAACGTACGTTTTGTTATATTGGTGTATTAGACAAACGTACGTTTTGTTATATTGGTGTATTAGACAAACGTACGTTTTGTTATATTGGTGTATTAGACAAACGTACGTTTTCACGGTCTTACTTAAAGTGACTGTTGTGTTATATTGGTGTATTAGACAAACGCACGTTTTCACGGTCTTACTTAAAGTGACTGTTGTGTTATATTGGTGTATTAGACAAACGTACGTTTTGTTATATTGGTGTATTAGACAAACGTACGTTTCCACGGTCTTACTTAAAGTGACTGTTGTGTTATATTGGTGTATTAGACAAACGCACGTTTTCACGGTCTTACTTAAAGTGACTGTTGTGTTATATTGGTGTATTAGACAAACGTACGTTTTCACGGTCTTACTTAAAGTGACTGTTGTGTTATATTGGTGTATTAGACAAACGCACGTTTTCACAGCAATAATTTGTATCTACTCTATATCAGCGTCATTTAATGCAAGATAAACATTGAATACATATTATCTTAGTCACTAAATGTGGTAAGCCGGGATACATACAAATGTAATCACTGAATCCACAAGGCTAGGATAAATACAGTTGTAACCATTCAATCTATTAGGATACACACGACCGTAATCAGCGAATCAACATCCGATTGTTATATTAATTGTCCATTCTCGATTGTCCCTTCGGTTTTCTCTAACGTTTATATATGCACCCGTAATCAATAAACTTTAGATTGAAATGCATATATCGGTATTCACTGAATCAATGTTTCAGATATAGATTCGGGCGGAGGGAGAAACCATCACTTGGACATACGGTTATGAAATTTTAACACCAACAATATTTCAGTTATCGTTTTAGTCAGTGTTATCGATGGTGGAAACAGGAGAAAACAACCGACTTACCACTGCCCACTTACAAGCTTTATCATGCAAGACTGTATCGAGTACACCTAGGCAAGGTCGATAATTGAATACACAACTTTGCTGGTGATATGCTGCACTGAATGCATAGATGTAAATCAAATTACCATTGTAATGATCCCCTCCAAGCATTGACATTTGGACGAAGATTACATATCACAGAGACTCGGATAGGAACACCTAGACCATTGATTGGCTGTTATTGTCCAGTATAGTTCATGAATATTCAGGACGAGAAAAAGTCCAACTATATACAGAAACAAAAACAGAAATAGGGGAGGAATGAGACGACTGTAGCAACGACTTTATACTGTAATTATAATAGTGAGTTGTCGTCCCTATCTATTATTGGTTTTTCACTACTTATACTGTAATTATAATAGTGAGTTGTCGTCCCTATCTATTATTGGTTTTTCACTACTTATACTGTAATTATAATAGTGAGTTGTCGTCCCTATCTATTATTGGTTTTTCACTACTTATACTGTAATTATAATAGTGAGTTGTCGTCCCTATCTATTATTGGTTTTTCACTACTTATACTGTAATTATAATAGTGAGTTGTCGTCCCTATCTATTATTGGTTTTTCACTACTTATACTGTAATTATAATAGTGAGTTGTCGTCCCTATCTATTATTGGTTTTTCACTACTTATACTGTAATTATAATAGTGAGTTGTCGTCCCTATCTATTATTGGTTTTTCACTACTTATACTGTAATTATAATAGTGAGTTGTCGTCCCTATTTATTATTGGTTTTTCACTACTTATACTGTAATTATAATAGTGAGTTGTCGTCCCTATCTATTATTGGTTTTTCACTACTTATACTGTAATTATAATAGTGAGTTGTCGTCCCTATCTATTATTGGTTTTTCACTACTTATACTGTAATTATAATAGTGAGTTGTCGTCCCTATCTATTATTGGTTTTTCACTACTTATACTGTAATTATAATAGTGAGTTGTCGTCCCTATCTATTATTGGTTTTTCACTACTTATACTGTAATTATAATAGTGAGTTGTCGTCCCTATCTATTATTGGTTTTTCACTACTTATACTGTAATTATAATAGTGAGTTGTCGTCCCTATCTATTATTGGTTTTTCACTACTTATACTGTAATTATAATAGTGAGTTGTCGTCCCTATCTATTATTGGTTTTTCACTACTTATACTGTAATTATAATAGTGAGTTGTCGTCCCTATCTATTATTGGTTTTTCACTACTTATACTGTAATTATAATAGTGAGTTGTCGTCCCTATCTATTATTGGTTTTTCACTACTTATACTGTAATTATAATAGTGAGTTGTCGTCCCTATCTATTATTGGTTTTTCCTACTTATACTGTAATTATAATAGTGAGTTGTCGTCCCTATCTATTATTGGTTTTTCACTACTTATACTGTAATTATAATAGTGAGTTGTCGTCCCTATCTATTATTGGTTGTAAAACATCTGTCTATAGACGATATACTATTTCACATGTTACTTACGGAGTTTGAAAATACCAGTTACCATTATACAACATACTTAAATTTTAATTACTTCTATTATTCCCACTTTTGGTCTCAAAATATATAACTAAATTGTTGTAACATTTGTAACATTTGTGCAATGGCTTTGTTAAATCATTTTTTTACCGTTAATATAATTAAATTATTGTCCCGTGGTATTTAAATCTTTAAACTACATTTATGAATGCTTTCTTTTCCTTTGATCTGTTTATGGTTTATACCAGAATGTAAGCAACAGATAAGTAATAATACACACAGATACGTCCGTGATATTGCACACTGTGGGCTGTAGTTTTGTTATTGTCAGAGAGTCGTGTAATAATACACACAGATACGTCCGTGATATTGCACACTGTGGGCTGTAGTTTTGGTATTGTCAGAGAGTCGTGTAATAATACACACAGATACGTCCGTGATATTGCACACTGTGGGCTGTAGTTTTGTTATTGTCAGAGAGTCGTGTAATAATACACACAGATACGTCCGTGATATTGCACACTGTGGGCTGTAGTTTTGGTATTGTCAGAGAGTCGTGTAATAATACACACAGATACGTCCGTGATATTGCACACTGTGGGCTGTAGTTTTGTTATTGTCAGAGAGTCGTGTAATAATACACACAGATACGTCCGTGATATTGCACACTGTGGGCTGTAGTTTTGTTATTGTCAGAGAGTCGTGTAATAATACACACAGATACGTCCGTGATATTGCACACTGTGGGCTGTAGTTTTGTTATTGTCAGAGAGTCGTGTAATAATACACACAGATACGTCCGTGATATTGCAGACTGTGGGCTGTAGTTTTGTTATTGTCAGAGAGTCGTGTAATAATACACACAGATACGTCCGTGATATTGCACACTGTGGGCTGTAGTTTTGTTATTGTCAGAGAGTCGTGTAATAATACACACAGATACGTCCGTGATATTGCACACTGTGGGCTGTAGTTTTGTTATTGTCAGAGAGTCGTGTAATAATACACACAGATACGTCCGTGATATTGCAGACTGTGGGCTGTAGTTTTGTTATTGTCAGAGTCATGTAATAATACACACAGATACGTCCGTGATATTGCACACTGTGGGCTGTAGTTTTGTTATTGTCAGAGAGTCGTGTAATAATACACACAGATACGTCCGTGATATTGCACACTGTGGGCTGTAATTTTGTTATTGTCAGAGTCGTGTAATAATACACACAGATACGTCCGTGATATTGCAGACTGTGGGCTGTAGTTTTGTTATTGTCAGAGAGTCGTGTAATAATACACACAGATACGTCCGTGATATTGCACACTGTGGGCTGTAGTTTTGTTATTGTCAGAGTCGTGTAATAATACACACAGATACGTCCGTGATATTGCACACTGTGGGCTGTAGTTTTGTTATTGTCAGAGAGTCGTGTAATAATACACACAGATACGTCCGTGATATTGCACACTGTGGGCTGTAGTTTTGTTATTGTCAGAGAGTCGTGTAATAATACACACAGATACGTCCGTGATATTGCACACTGTGGGCTGTAGTTTTGTTATTGTCAGAGAGTCGTGTAATAATACACACAGATACGTCCGTGATATTGCAGACTGTGGGCTGTAGTTTTGTTATTGTCAGAGAGTCGTGTAATAATACACACAGATACGTCCGTGATATTGCACACTGTGGGCTGTAGTTTTGTTATTGTCAGAGTCGTGTAATAATACACACAGATACGTCCGTGATATTGCACACTGTGGGCTGTAGTTTTGTTATTGTCAGAGAGTCGTGTAATAATACACACAGATACGTCCGTGATATTGCAAACTGTGGGCTGTAGTTTTGTTATTGTCAGAGTCGTGTAATAATACACACAGATACGTCCGTGATATTGCAGACTGTGGGCTGTAGTTTTGTTATTGTCAGAGAGTCGTGTAATAATACACACAGATACGTCCGTGATATTGCACACTGTGGGCTGTAGTTTTGTTATTGTCAGAGAGTCGTGTAATAATATACACAGATACGTCCGTGATATTGCACACTGTGGGCTGTAGTTTTGTTATTGTCAGAGAGTCGTGTAATAATACACACAGATACGTCCGTGATATTGCACACTGTGGGCTGTAGATTTGTTATTGTCAGAGAGTCGTGTAATAATCAACGACCTAGATGTGATATTGCATGAATTCATGTTACAAATCTTTAAACCACTGTCTTCAGAATTATTCCGTTAAACAATCTCACACTTTGCCTTTGATTGTTTAACTGTATAACTCGGTAAACCGTGGTATAAATATTACTTGTTCATATCATGGATATCCACATTATAATATTTCTAAGATATCTACCATAAAATAATTTATAATATAGTATCAAATAATTCATGTAGATTTCTTTGCAAAATAAAAATGCGATATTTTCCGATATTTTTATTAGTCTTCCTTTATAAATATACTTAAAAAGTAGAGCAATTCCGAATGAATTAAAAATATTGCATCTTGACCGTTATTGCATTCCATTCTTTCATTACAGGCGGCGATTTAAGGCTGAAAAACGTGGGGATCCCAGTGAATAATTTTTTTTCTATTTTTAGCACAACAGAAGTTGCTAGCCTTGTTAGTTAGATGTTATATAGAATTTTTTTGGAAAATGTCAATATGGCCTAAAATAGTAATAAAACATGCCAGGGGGCTCTAGAATTAAACATACACTCTAGACAACTTATCTTTATTAAAAAGAATAAAATTAAAAAAAATCCTGGACCCAAGTGCCTGTGTATGCTATACTAACTCCCTAATATTAACATTAGTTGATCGTCTTTCTCGTAACATATATGTAGTTCGCTTTGATTTCAGACAAAGGGGCATTTCGGGTGATATTTGTCACGAATATGTTTATAAGATATACCCAGCACAGAGCTAGAAAAAAATATATATAATAAGTTCACCAATAGTTTGATTTCCTCCAAACGGAAGTAAAACATTGAATTAAAAACCCTATTTAGAAATGTATTATAATTTGTATAGGGTATACTAACACTATTTGTACGAATACATAAATAAGACTACACAGTAAATATTATGTTGATTTACCACTTCATATGTTTGGTTTTGTACTTTAAATCTATGTTTGTACAAAACAACCAACAAAATACAATATTATATAAGATAAATATAGCTATAGGCACATGTCAACTAATACACAGACAACACATTCAAATAAAATGAAAATAAACAAAATACCACACTGTCAGAACAATTCTAATACCACACTGTCAGAACAATTCTAATACCACACTGTCAGAACAATTCTAATACCACACTGTCAGAACAATTCCAAAATACAATAAAAAACAAGTAGAAACCGTCAGATTCTGTCAAGTGTTTGGTATGTAAAGATACCAATAAAATGTCGAATGTTATTTATATTGTTTGTTCTTCGTCGATTCATGACTCAGATGACCCCTTTGGTATCTACAAACTTTATCACCACTATAGTTGTGAGTTCGAATTCCGCTCATGGAGAGGTGTACTCAATACAACATTATGTGATAAAGTTTGTCAGTGACCTGCGACAGGTCGGTGGTTTTCTACGTGTACTCCTGTTTCCTCCATCAATAAAACTGACCGCCACGATATAATGAAATACTGTTGAAAGTGGCGTTGAACATCATATCCCTAACCCCTCTACAAATTTTCTTGCATTTAGCCATTTGTTGTTATCTTGTCTGAATAACACGTTCGGTGTAACATGCATTATTCAACAAGAACTGTTGACCATTCGACAGCACATGAGCCCACCCATGTTTGATTCGGTTTATGTTGTCCATTTTTACTTTTCCTGTCTTTGTTCACATAGATTGTTGTTTTTATTTATCTTTTTATGTATTTTTTTCTTTCTTTGTGTCTTAAAAAGTCCCATTACCATGATTTTGTTGCCAGTGAACGTGTATATGTAAATTTCAATACGACACGATAACGAAATGGAAAGTGGCACCATGATTAGGTACTGATCACAGATACAGATGTTACTACAATACCATCGCGGAAACCACGGTTTTGTTACGCTAAGTCACAGATTCTACATGTAGTTTTAAATTCAACTACCACATTGTGGCGATAACGATGCCACCGCATTGATTAGGTACTATTTATAAATGTAACTATCAATTAAAATACCATGCATACGATTAAGAAAAGTTGCAAAATACCAAAGGGTAATTAAAATGTTTCATATTTCTAATTTACCATACGATCACAGTCTTATGTAATATATGATACGAGTGGTGGTATTTATTAAAGCACTACTCTGTATTACACTAACACGGAGGAAAATGTCAGACAATGATTTTACAAAGAAATCTTAGGCCAACAGATATTACCTTAGATATAAATCTTCAGTATTTTTGACCATTTCTGTGTGTTTTTGGACGACATATTGTTATTAAGATGTACACACATTTGATAATAATTAAGCGAATCATATAATACTAATTACCGATATAACTTGATAAAATAAATAATGTTCTTTTACATTTTAACTGTCTGATTTAAATGATTACTATTCTTTGTACAATTTTGTTTTAAAAAGAAGCATTGTTTAGGTGCAGTGAAGTCTTTTTTGAAATACCTGAGATTTAAATTGATATAAATGTTGAAATGATAGATTCATACATTTATTTAAATACCCTATATAACTTTTATACACAAAGGAGTAACGAGAGACAGTTTTATACATTTCATGTGGATCGGCTGTTTTTGGATTTACTTCGTCATAAAAAATGGTAAGGCATTTGTAGATACAATATATCTCTTCTACGAAGTCTAGGGTGTGACAAATGTCTGGCACTAGTTCTAACGACTTGTAAATTATCTATTGTCTTCCTAGGAAGTGGTATTTCTAATCTTTCTGTTGTTTAATCAGTTGTGAAGACTGATTTAAAATGAGATTGTATAGATAGTGCATGGCTACAATGTTACAATGAAAACGATCGTAGTATCGTGTTATATATGAAAACCAGAATAAAATATAATGCCTGATCATATGAAACATAGTAGTGTTAGGCTATGCTGTATGTGTCGACAATATAACGTGTTGTATAAGAAATACCCACTCTAAGTATGCTTCTGGGTTTTATCTTCATTTTTTACAATATAATTATATAGTATACTTGTTTTTAATGCTACGTATGAGTCGATGCCTCTTCTGATGGACTGCTAGTTAATCCGCGATGTTATTCATTTTAACCAGACATGTAGTCAGCACCTATTTATTAACATCAAATTATTTGATATTGTTTGATAAATTTAGAGACGTAAATATTTCGAGTTTTTGTAAAACCATTGTATAATCCCATGAGGGCATTGTTATACTTAGCTGTGTTTTAATATTTTGGATATTTTAAATGTTGGCTTTGACTTATTTTGTGTATGATATTGAGGTTTCTAACTGCTTAGGATTAATTCAATATTAAGAAATAATTTGGATGAAAGTAAATATGATAGAAAATTAATCGGTAAATCAAAGCAAATCATAGTTCAAGAGCAACAAATCACAGTTCAAGAGCAATAAACCAGGACAAATCACAGTTCTAGAGCAACAAAGCAGGACAAATCACAGTTCAAGAATAAATGAGGACGAATCACGCTTAAAGAGCAACAAATCAGGCCAAATCACAGCTTTGAATCAACAAATCAGTACAAATCACGGTTTAAGAGCAACAAAGCAGGACACATCACGGTTAAGGAGCAACAAATCACAGTTCTAGAGCAACAAACCAGGACAAATCACAGTTCACAAATCACAGTTCTAGAGCAACAAAGCAGGACAAATCACAGTTCACAAATCACAGTTCTAGAGCAACAAAGCAGGACAAATCACAGTTCACAAATCACAGTTATAGAGCCACAAATCAGGGCAAATCACAGTTCAAGAATAAATCAGGACGAATCATGCTTAAAGTGCAACAAATCAGGACAAATCACAGCTTTGAATCAACAAATCACGGTTAAAGAACAACAAAACAGGACAAATCACGACTAAAGAGTAACAAATTAGTAAGAAAAAAAAAGCGACATACCAAGATAAATCAAGATAAATCACAGTTAAGCATAAATTCAGGACAGATCACAGTTAAAGAAAAATAAGGACAAATCATAGTTCAAGGAAAAATCAAGACAAATCTCAATTACAAAGTAGGGATAAATAGCAGTTACAGGAAAATCGAGACAAATGGCTGTCTTAAATTCGTAAATTCGCTAAGAAGACATTTTGGTTAGGCAGAATAAAATAACCTCATGTACATTGGGGAAAAAATTGCTTAACACTAACGATCGACAATATTAAACATACATCTATTTTGCATATAAACATAAAACATACAATTCTAAAGGTCTAACATGTTTAAAATACTTGTATAAACATAATTACGGGAAAAAAGTGTTTTCTAACAACCGAAGGTCATTTTCTATATACAACAAATACAATAGATACCCTATATCATTGTCTAGGTTAACTAAAAATATCTCATTGGCTTTGTTTTCCGTGACTGCATATCACAAACTTTGTTGTCAAAATAATAACCCTTGACTGTTTTAAATTAACAAAAAAGAAACATAGATCGATATATTATAAATATGAAGCAATTATATATTAATATTACAAATCCATTGTGCTTGTCTAGATATCGTTTCCTCTGATCTGAAATACCGCTAAGTGCTTTTAAAATAATTTCTTGTTAAATAAATATAATTTAATACACAAAATGAATGACACATATATACATGTATGTATTTGTCTCACATGGTGTCATATATATTTATATGAACAAGAAATAATAAACTATCCAACGTTACACTTAAGTACAAATTAAAGTAAATGAAGGGTGCTTATATTGCTATTCTACATTTCACAGTCACATGTGTAACAAGAACGGCTAACACTTCCGATACACATGAGTACACCCCCGTCTTTAGTGGGGTTAGTGCTGCTCGATATTACTTTTCTGTAATGGTTCGTAGACAGTTGTTTTTCATTTTTCCCTTTCTCTTTTAACCACTGTGTTGTCTGACCTTCTTCGATCTTTTAACCATTGTGTTGTCTGACCTTCTTCGATCTTTTAACCATTGTGTTGTCTGACCTTCTTCGATCTTTTAACCATTGTGTTGTCTGACCTTCTTCTATCTTTTAACCATTGTGTTGTCTGACCTTCTTCGATCTTTTAACCATTGTGTTGTGTGACCTTCTTCGATCTTTTAACCATTGTGTTGTCTGACCTTCTTCGATCTTTTAACCATTGTGTTGTCTGACCTTCTTCGATCTTTTAACCATTGTGTTGTCTGACCTTCTTCGATCTTTTAACCATTGTGTTGTCTGACCTTCTTCGATCTTTTAACCATTGTGTTGTCTGACCTTCTTCGATCTTGCCCCTTTGGTATTTTCTTACTTTATTTTCAAATTTTATGTTTCTCTAATTTAATTGGTATTTTCCCCTCTAACCTTTAACATTGTTATTTGAGATATTCCAATTTGACTTAGAAATTATATGTATCCCCTCTTAATTGACAATTTTCCTTCTGATCTTTAAAATTTGCAGCGATAGTTATGCAATGGAATTAACACAAATAATTGATACAGAGTAAGGGAAGTAACTGTTGGCCAAGTTTTCTCAAAATATCATCATTTATATTTGTAGGCCGCTGATTTAACAGAAGACCAAATAGCAGGTACGATACGTTATTTTACAGTAATACAACATTGTTATTGATCAAGTATTCGATGTTGCATAATTAAATGTTTAATTGAAAACCTACTTTTCAGTTAAGCTTCTTTTACAAGATAAATGACAAATTATTAGCCACAGTAAATTTATGTATCTCGATTTTGTTTCATCAATTCAAGATATAGAGGTTTAGTTTAGAAGTTCTGTGATCACCTAAAGTATGATTTTGTCATGAAAATGCAGTGGTATCCACACAGAAATAACTATATATTATTTGTAAATAATACACATATCTTGTAGATTTTAAAGAAGCTTTTAACTTATTTGACAAAGATAGCGATGGAACTATATCCAGCTCGGAGTTGGGAACTGTGATGAGGTCACTGGGTTGTAATCCTACAGAGCCTGAATTAAAAGACATGATTAAAGAAGTAGATGCTGATGGTATAACAATATAATTATCAGACATTAATTAATCAAATAAAAATACTAACGAAAAGGAAAGTTTTAACATTGATGTTCATCAATTCCACCAATATCAAAACTTTTCTTGACAGCCCACTTCATTCAGTGAAATTTCTATTAATACATGTTTGTCAATAACCTCATGTAAACGTACAATTGTTATATAATTGGTTTTAGAAATTTACATAACAGAATAAAAATGATATTAACTTACACCCACACATACATATATATACCTAAGAGATCGTAACAGCGTAAGATTTGCCCAATATTTATATGTACGAATAAGCACAATTTTACTAATGTAATAGCTACCGGTACATTTCATTTGCGCGGATTAGCCTTACAATTGAGCGGAAAAAATCCTTCATTTGCGCTGCAAAACACCTTTCATTTGCGCAGATTTTTTACCTGAGATTTACCTGTTGCAATCCTTCAATTGCGCAGATTACCTGTAATTTTTTAATAATGATTATGGTATTTTTGGTAATATTTATATAATATATATTATAATAATACCTCTTCCGTCAGCCAGAAATTAGTTAATTGATAAGTAATTTCTGTTACCCCTGCCCACCGCGGGGAGGTGGAAGTAGGATTTTGGGCAGGATATATATAAGCACTAGTTTAATACAAATAAAAGCATCATAAAATCCACAGCGATATAAAAGGCATAAAATACAGTTCAGTCACAAAACATTTAGATGTCGGTTTTAGCAGAGTATTTGTAACCTATCGCTTTCACAAACTGGTATCTGTCGATCTCGTTAGCCTGTAGCTTGCTGTATTGGTCCATCAGGTAAGAAAGCTTTTCCATCTTAGATCTTCGGATGACTGCTGGCATATGGATTGTTCTGACTTTTACATATGTTTTTGTTTGAATTTTTGACAGAACATCTAAGAAAATAAATATTGTGAGATGAGCTGCATAAAATTGTCCGTTGTAGTCAATGTAGTGTGCATGGAACAACTCCGCTCCATTAGTTGTGCGTTTTGCGTTGAGTGACGGTAATCAAGACCACAATGTGGAGGAAACCTTGAATCCGGCACAATGTAATTTTCCAATATATAATCAGCGAACGAAGTACATCGCGGATCTTCTGGTAACACCCTCATAATATCGTCCCCGAAGCAGTCTTCAACATCACTTGGGTCCAGAAAGGCAAGTCTAAAAAACGATTTAAGCCATTTTCCTGTGTTTGATTCGTTGTCCTTGTATTCAGTGGAATGTCCTGTCTTCTGAATTTTTCTCCACCAGATTGTCCTAGGTGGAAACGACAGCATTGTATACTTGTTTCAGGAAACCTCTGACGGAAAACATTGTGGACAGTGATTTCTAGATCAACATGTACAACGGCAGGCTTAAATGTAAGATTTCTTGCACTACAAATGTCAATAACATGTTGCAAAAACTTGCGATTGGTGTCTTCTGATTTCGAGACTAACAAAGCGAAGACAAGTGGTATGTAGTGACCATTGCTGTACCCATGTATAGTATACAACTGTTCAAAGAATTTCGGACAGCATTTGAATGTCCCATCAATGAAAATTTCTTTCACTTGAGTACAGAGTACACGAAGATTCGAAGTGCAGGAGAAAATAATGATATTCGAATCTACATCATTTACTAAGCACATATCCTCAGATTTAGATGTTTTAACTGTCGTAGGTGCTTAGTGCCTCATGAACGTCTATTATACATTTTGGTAAAGTCGGATTTCTCTTCCTTGGCTGCCTATATATCGCTAGTGGCAGACTTTTCAGGTCATTGTCCGTCAAATGTTCTCCTCTCCTGTCTGAAGCTCGCTACGTATAAGTTTTGACGGTCTTTCAGCAATGTCATTATTTGCTTTTCTCTTGACGGAAACATGAATTTATTGCCTCTCAACCTTTCTAGCGTCAGTGTCATGGTTGTGTTCTGTGTTTGCAGATATTAGTAATTTAGACTGTTCTCAGCCTAGCTTTACACGTTTTCAAAGTGCACCTCCAAGATATGTCGCCACTCTTTAACAAACTATCAATTCGGTAAGTAAATCCATCATATAAAAGTGACTTTTTTCCTCGATTTGTTTCCGATATCGACCACTCCATATTTACGACAAATACCAATTGAAAATAAATCAAAATACAGTCGCTATATATACAGAACCAGTGAGTTGATTTCATAGTGAGTATTTCGTTCACGAATATTAAAATCTGTTCAGCTATGTTTCAAATTGTCATTTATTATTCAGTTGTATTTTTACATTAAAATAATAAAGTTTATATTTCTGTTTAAAGCATAAATTAAGATTATAATTATTTATTTAAGCCAAAATGCTTTTTCATCAATTAAACTCGAAAATATATTTTTTTTTAGATTTTTCTTATTAAAATTTAAATTCTAAATTTTTATACATTTATGTACATTTAAGGTGGTAGACCTCACAGGGGCTAGGTGCGTCCGAAAAAAAAAAACACAAAAAAAACTATATAATACTACAAGGGGGCGAACTCACTTGCTTTCATTTTTTTAAGCCGTCGTGTTAAATTGATCGTAACTTCGGAACGCCTTAATATTTTCAAAAAATGTTTTCACCAGTCGAAAGTCAAGTAATTTTCCTTTCCAAAGAGACCCCAATTGTTAGTGTAGGCCTCCGAACTGCTGAGGTATCATACACGAACCAAACCAAAACGGCGCGAAAATCCGAAGTCGTACAAACGCTGGGTTGACCACTTCCCATCTGTGTACAGACTTTCCCATGCGTAAACGAGTCATTTTGACTAGCTAAATACTTTCATCCATTCAAATTATGTTAAAATTTCTTACCTTACGCCAATTTATATGTCCTTTAAGCCTGTTTTTGAAAGAAATCCCCTTTACATCCTTCACAAACGCCATAGACTTGAAAATTGAGAGAGTTCTAACGGGCTTTTTGATTGGTTGAAACAGATTGTTAAATTTGCATCATGGAATAGTTATGTCTAAATACATTATCTGCCAAAGTTTCAAAAAATTTCACCGTGCCGTTTTCTCCATAGCACATCCTAAATATAGCAATGTTGGGGGTATTCTTGATGCCAGATGGTAATACTAGTTTCGGAAGATTCTAATAGATATGCACATTTATTTCTGATTGAAAGGGGATATTTTGGCTTTAATACACTTGAGAGTGTTGTTGTTGAATAAATATGAAATATCTAGCATATCTGAATATCCTGTTTGGAGATAATCACGTGCAAAACAGTGGAAACTGCAAAAAAGGGGGGATACTCTGAGGACCACCTTGGTATTAAAAATCGGATTAAAAAAATTCCTGTCAATTAATTTCCACCAAAAAATGTCACACTGAAGAATAGACATATAGACATCATTGCACCAAATTTTACAAACTTTTACCGCCAGATTTTTAAAATATTTAAATTTATGTTTTTCATGGAAGGTACCCAGAAAAAAATGAAATTGTCGAGGAAAGTTATCACACACCCATCCTTTGCTAGTTTCTTTGTTTGTGAGATAAAAAATAACTAGTTACCAATAACAAAAAGCTTTTCAATTCTTATAATGGACAAAGTGGATGTCCAAATTACCAAATGACTCCATTTGTCTTTTTTATTTTCAAGTCTGCTGGAGAGGGGGAGGGGTGGTTTGAAGGTGACTCTACTTGATTAATACATTACAAAAAAAAACACAAAAAACACAGACAGCCACCCAGCTGTATTGTTAAATTCCTTCAAATTCTGTGCTCCAGTTGTATTCGTTTGATTCTGGTTATTCTTTAGTTGTCTTAGAAGAAGGGGGGCGGCGGGGTATAAGAGAGGATCAGATATTACAATTTTTTTTCCCAAACATAGCTTTCTATCTTTGCTAATATCTTGTTTATATCTTTCATATTTAACATTAAATTCATGTTTTGTATCTGTTTTATTATTATTGATCTTATATTTATTGATTTTAGATTTATTCATTTTTGCCTTGAAATCTGTCAATGACATCTAAATGTTCGTTTCCTTCCCCCTATTTCCTACGTCCCCATGATCGCCGTGTTTAAAACTTAGACATGTTGATTGTTTAGCTTTTAAAAAGCTAAAAATAACTCAAGTTTTGTGAAAATAATTAGAATATAACACAATTCAACGGCCAATTTCGTACAGGAAGCGTCTGTTTGTATATTTTAAGATTTGGGATTTAATATTCACCTGGAATTTCGTCAGTACAAATTTGCAGAAGTTTGCCGTGATACTTTTGTATCAACAAATTAAACCTTCTTTATTGCTTGAATAAAACCTTTTCCTCTTATTCTTATGTATCTTCCCATTGATTACAATTGTTTTGACAATCAACTTTACCATAAAACGAAGATTATTTGCAAAAAGAAACAAGGCGACTTTAATTTCGCTTTGTAGTCGAGGGAGAGCGACTTCAGCCGATATAGGGCGAGAATTTCGCCCACTTCGCCTGGTTTGGTGAGCCCTGCAAGGAGTACAGCTATAGAAAGGTAAAAGGAGTCATTTTTTTAACTGGCCATATCCAATGTAAACAATCTTTGTCACCAAGAAGCTTGGAATTGAGGGGGAATTTTCAAACGCACAGATGATCATATATTTGAGAAGACACTGAAAATAGAGTTATCTCCCATACCCCAGGCCTACCACCTTAATATGTAAAGTTACAAATATTAAATATAAATTTTTTTTTCGCGCAATTGAAGGATTGAAATAGGTAAATCTCAGGTAAAAAATCGGCGCAAATGTAGGGCACTTGAAAGGGTATAGTTAATCCCCAAATCTGCGCAAATGAAATGCGCCCATAATTACAGACGCATTGACGGAATAGACGTGACTCGAATTAAAGGTTATCCTTTAGACAGTCCTTTTGTTTATTCCATCACATTCAATAAATTCGTAATAAAAATAAAAGTAGCATCTAAGCATGCCCCAGGGTGCAGTCTTTAACGACACAAAGGGGAATTAAAATTTGGATGAACATGGAATAACATTAATTTTAAAATCAGATCAAATTCATAAGCTATGGACCAGTACGAGAAGCAATTACAAATTATTGTTGTAAAGGAGAATGATTCTATAAAATATCTGTTTTCATTATATGTATACAGGAAGTGGGTGTATAGAATTTCCTGAATTTTTGGAAATGATGGCAAAACGTATACAAGACGTTGATGAGGAAGAGGAATTACGTGAAGCATTTAAAGTTTTCGACAAAGACGGAAGCGGAAGTATTAGCAAAGCAGAATTAAAAATAGTGATGGAAAATCTTGGAGAAAAGCTATCACCAGAAGAAATCGAAGAAATGATGCAAGAAGCTGACAAAGACGGAAATGGAGAAATAGATTATGAAGGTGACATGATTGTTTAACTTAGAATGTTTTATTGAGTTAATCAGAAAAAAACCAAAAAGATATTACAATTAAAACAAGAACTTATCAGCAAGCACAAGCTATTGTTTAGGTCCGTAATCCTGTATTCACCAGCTGAAATATCACAAAGCGCCACTCAGCATGCAAAATGCAAACATACCAACACTGTTTTGACACAGATGAAAACCAATGCAAAATGACATGCAACAACAATATCTTCCGCAAAAAACTGGACGTCAAACTCAAAACGTCAGATGAACACCTCGAATATGAAGTGAAAAATGAGAATTATATAAGGTATAGGGTAACATAAAAAAAGGTGGAGTGACGTTTTTCATTTCACGGAAATCGTAATGGAAAACAGCTGATACAACATGTACAGCTATCGGAAGCATAGTATCCCTACACATACAGGATTTGTGACGAGACGAGATGATTAGAGCGAATAAACGTCTTCCTTCCCATAAACGTCATCCGTCGTGAAGTTAATGTAGTAAGCGACACAGATGTATAAAATGTTACATTCCATCTTGATTTAATGAATTAGTGTGTATTTCTGTCAATCAAATTCTTCAGTAACACTGGACCAAAATCAAAGGAGAAAAGAAATATCTAAAGCCAAATAATAATTTTGGAAAAAATATTTTACATGAATACAGAACCAGAACAAGGCTAGTTATAATTAATATCTTCTCTATGTTGTTATTTCAGAATTTGTCGAGATGATGATGGCTAAATGAGATAAACATGGCGAAAATGACAGTACTCAAGCGTGTTTTACGATATCATGTCTGTACTCATAATAACTTGAAATATCAACAACAACCTTTCATTTTACCTTTTTTTTTTGTTCAATCATTTGAGTAAATAGTGGTTCCATTTACAACGATGAACAAGTTATAACATATTTGTATATACATGTACTATTTATAACATATTTGTATATACTATTTATTTCGAGTGTTTAGTAAATAAAGAATTAACACTGGAATATTTGTAACATTTTATTCAAGTGTTTCATTTTACAATTACGTAGAAGTCATGTTTAAATAAAAAGATAGTATGCCATTATTTCCTCCATTTGAAGTCTTCTATCAAGATGACAAATAAGAGATATATTTGAAAGACTATGGTAAACATCGTATGTGGTCTACCTTCAAAAGTGAAAAGTTTATGCCTTTTAGATTTTTAAAAAATATTTGTTCATATTATTATTAATAAACTATTCATATACAGATTGACAAATGACATTGTTTGTGTAGATATATTTCATTTAAGGTTTTCCTTTCTATCAAATAGACCAGATTTACATTGTAAATAAGTCAATAAAATTCAAAAGGAAGCAATATTCAAATACAATTACACCACAATACACAGAAAATGCCAAATACAATTCCCTACCAGCTCCTTCCGTCAGTAGTAGCATAAACAAATTAAAACGTACACAGATATTCTTTAACGCATATTGATGCATAGAAGAAACACACAATTTTCAAAATAATTGTTTCTTATTGTCGTAATAGTTTTGTCAAAATACATGCTTTCGGTAAGAAGGGGTATGGACGTACTGGAGATACTATTCAACATTACTCTCGGAGACAAAGTAAAGTAAATAAACAGCGAATTTATCGTTGTTCTACATTTCACAGTCATACTAGGGTCTTCAACAATGAGGACAACACAAACCCTAATATGAGTGTGAAACTGCCCCAAGCCTACAGTTGAACATTTACTTCTATCGCCGGTTTTTGGTGGAGTCTGTGTTGCTCATCTTTTTAGTTTCCTGTGTTTGTTGTTTTTGTTTTGTTTGTCTTCTTCCTGTGTATTGTGCATCAAATTGTACGAGTTTCTCTGGATTGTCCATTCTTGATTGACACATCGCTTTCCTCTAATGTTTATTTCTTCTGGGCATCTTTTAATGTTATTTGATGTGTAGAATTTTATTTCCATGATCAACAGGAAAAGATAGTACGATGAAGTAATCTAACAAATACCGTAATCATCATGTCCGACATCAATGGCTCCCAACAAGCATATGATAAGACAGTTTAATAGAGTTTGATGTCGGCTGACTAATTAGATAGACCGTATTAATAAGAAAGGATATAGATACATATGAAGGACTAGTACACTTAGACAAAAATTGAACAATTAGGATAGCTCATACACTGAAACTTATATGCTTTAGAAAATAACAACTAAAACAACAAGAAAATTGAGGAACACGAATCTGACTAAAACGGGGGGGAAACTCAGGTGCTCAGGAAGAGTATGGTGTTGATTATTTATTATGAATAAGAATAGGAATACTAAACATCAAAATGTTAATGCAAAGATGTATGTTGTATGATTTAAGTACTAACACGATTTAAGAATAATAGAAAATACAAAGATGTAACTAAGAAAAGTTGTCAATAAATATACAACGACAAACACGTGGCCACATATTAAGATAATAGACCCAAGAAAAAAAGCACAAACGTGAACAAATAAAATTAAAGCGAAACAACACGTGTGGACGCCATTGAAAACCTCCGTTGAAATGAAAGACATTTCGGAATGGAAATCAACCTGTGCGCTACATGTTGCACCCTCTGTGTAACACTGGCCAATGATCAGAGTTCAGTGAATGTCATAAACGAGGTAAATGAAGCTGAAAGAAATTTTCGACAGTGCAATCAGATTCCAATTCATCTCTGAGTCGTACACTTGGTATCGATCAACCAATTCACAATGGCGATCGTAAACCTTTCGATGTGAAGACAAATGTGATGCTTGCCTTTTTATGGGAGTATTAATTTTATAACATTAAAGTCAGGTTTTATGCCAATGTTCGTCTTAGTTTTACCAATGCCTTTATTATTTTGTTTTTTGTGTGTATATGTCTCACATTTAGTTTTAAAATGATTAAAGTGTACAATCTTTGAAATATTATTAATTTATTTATCGAAATCTCTACGAGGTAAATAGAACGGAAATGATTAAGAGTTAGAAGATAGAAATCGAAAGCATACCATTGTGAATAATTTGTTTACATCAATAAATTTTTACTACGATACCAAGGGGGAATGATATGTGAATTTATACTGAATTATTGATAGTTAGGATCAATTATATTATATTACTATACCTTCTTAATAACACCTTCTACTGTTGATAATAACTATATGGGACATTATTAAGACAACATTTATATTTCATATAAAATTTAAATATACGGTTAGCATATAAAAGTACAAATACACAGGTATGTTGCTAAGCATTTAAATCTTTATTCAGACAGGTAAGAATCAAACAAAGAGTCAATATAACAGGTGCATATTATTTTGTTTTCCTCTCAAAGTCTTTTAAATTATATTGCTTTCCAACATTAATATGAGAATACCTGATCAAGGGTATTCATGGCAGCATCATGCACACTAAATTACAAATATAGATAAATATATACGTTTTCATCTTAGTACAATATTGAGTCATGCATAAATATCAACTAATCAGAATAGCTTAATTTGAGATGCATATATCGATTGGATCATTTTACTAGATTAACACGATGGGTGCCACCAGTGGAGCAGGAACTGCTAACCCTTCCGTAGCACCTGAGTTCATCCCCGGTTTTTAGTGGAGTCGTGTTACTTGACCTTTAGTTTTATATGTATGTTTTGTAGATCGTTGTTTGTCTTTTTGTACTTTTTCTTTTGACCATTGTGTTGTCTGCTCTTCCTCGATATACGGATTCTGATTACCTCTTTTGTATCTATCTTCAAACTCTTCTTTGATTACTACAAGTGCACATCCTACTGTTCTGACAATCAAATAAACCACTTCTTTGCTAGGATTATTTTAGACAATTTCGACAAAATAATAGATGTGGGGTTCGTGTCATTGATTCTTTAACAAACATACATTTTTGCTATATATATATACAGAACATACATACCTTGTTATTTGAATATACAATGTATTTTATGAAAAGTTAGAAATGCGATGCTTGCCGAACATAAGTCACTTGCCCCGTGTATTTAACGTATATTCTATTTATCAACAATGTCTAACAAGCTAAAACTGTGATCACTAAAGACAGAATTTACCAAAAGACATTCAAGCCATTCCAAACCATCGGTTAAGGGTATCCACTTCATTGTCTGTCGCGTTAATCCAGCACTAGATGTTGTCTATCGTTTTCCGCTCTACATAGCACTATGAACAAGAGCTTTCTAAATTCAGTGATAATGTGTCTAAAATACTTAAATAGTCAATGTTTTTCAAATGTTCAAATAAAACGATTACAACACTTTTCGTCCGTTATATGTGAGGATTGGTATGTTATTCACATGTAGAAAACACTAGCATGGCCGCATCATTTCACTGGTGTAACCACTGCCACTTTTTATTGAAGTGTCTACCAAGCCAGGAAATAAACGTTAGAGAAAACCGAAGTGGCAATCAAGATTGAACAATTCAGAGAAACTGGCAACATTGGCCACACAAGACACATGACTGCATATATGTATTCAGGATATTGATTTTGGTATGGTGACTATTGAGCAGAAGAGACATATCAAGGACTGATCATTTACCAGATGCACATGTGTAAGATACAATGGAATTGTGAAAATCTTCACACTAGATCTACAAATATCAACATTCTACACATGACATAAATTGAAAAACGTTTGTAATTACAGATATCCACATCCTACCTTAACAGAATAGTGGTGTCCAACACATATTGTGTAGTGTTTTTGTTGTTTTATTACGTCGTCTTGTGTACGAAGAGTTTGAAGATATCAAAGGGGTAATCATAATCCGTATATCGAAGAAGAACAGACAACACAATGGCTAAAAGGAAAAATACAAAAGGACAAACAACGCTCAACAAAACATACATATAAAAATAAAGATCGAGTAACACGAACCCCACTAAAAACCGAGGGGTGCTCCGGAAGGGTAAGCAGTTCCTGCTCCACTAGTGGCACCCGTCGTGTTAATCTAGTTACAAACCCGGTAATTAGTCGTGAATGAAGAAAGGACCGGGAAGTGTTTAAGACAAGTGGAACATATCCATGGTCATTTGTGACACAGATATTCCATAGTGGTCAACCAAGTCATGGTGGCGACCGTAATGTTTTCGAAGTGATGACTTCAACTTTACCAAAAGGAACCCTTGGTTCAGTAGCTTCCTTGTTAGCAGCAACCCTCTATCAAGGAAATCCTAATAGGAACCACAAGCTCTGGAATATCGTATCATCTGAGAGATATATCCTCCATATGCAGATGCTGCTGGAATGTTGCTACATATAAATGGAAAGTTCACAATGGGGAAATTGAAATCATCTCTTTTGTCGTAAAGTTTCGTTCTTAACCGACCCTCACTGTATCTGTGGTATCCTTTATTTCAAGCTCAATGGGATAGATGCGATCAATATAATCACCAAACCTAGAATTATTTAGTGAAAGGACATCATCTATATAACGGAACGTGAAATTAAAGGATCGGGCTAGCTTCTTTTAGTTTTTCTTGAGAAGCCCCTGTATGAAGTCTGCCTCATACGAATAAAGGAACAAGTCAACGAGAAGAGGAGCACAGTTTGTACCCATAGGTATGCCGAATGTCTGTTGAAAAACACGTCCACCAAACCTAGCAAATATATTGTCAATCAAAAACTCGAGCATGTTGAAGATATCAGTTTCAGAGAACTTTTTGGTGGAATCAGAGTGGTGTTTTGCAAAATAAGATATGTCTCTTCCTAGCACAAGGTATTTGTATCTACGTTGGCCATTGTTTTTTTATGAAACACAGTTGGACCAACTCCCTTAATTTGTCCTTCAGCTTAGAGTGAGGAATAGTCGTGTAAAGGGTAGAGAGGTCAAATGTTTTAATGCTATTGCAGAAGGTGAGGGACCTAGATTGTATGTACTCTAACAGATCTTTCGAGTTCTTCAGAATCCACATCTGATTCACACCACATCTCGAGTAGCTAGTGTCACAGTAGCTCTGAAGCCCGGTTTTGACCGCCGATAGAATACATGTACCCTATGTTGCCATTTTCTCTGTAATGTCCATTTTGTGATTGCCCCTTTGGTATTCTCTAACGTTTATAAATTACTTACGCATACCATGAAATATTGCATTGTCATTACCGCAATCGACAGCCTACCAATACTATGCGCCATTGTCAGAAATCCACTGTGGAACTGACCTCCTCTCACTACAGAAATTCACATCCTACCCATAACATGTAACATTACCTTATCACTGAAGAAATCCACATCCTACTATTAGCATTTGCATGACCGCATCATTTCACTAAAAGGGGAGGTTTGGACATATGAAACTAGTTTAACTCCGCTACTTTTTATTGAAGTGCCTGTACCAAGCCAGGAAAGTGAGTGGTGGTGTATTTGTGTGTTAGGGGTACCAAGCCAGGAAAGTGAGTGGTGGTGTATTTGTGTGTTAGGGGTATAGATGCCAGGAAAGTGAGTGGTGGTGTATTTGTGTGTTAGGGGTATAGATGCCAGGAAAGTGAGTGGTCATGTATTGGTGTGTTAGAGGTATAAGTGAGTGGTCATGTATTTGTGTGTTAGGGGTATACGTGAGTGGTCATGTATTTGTGTGTTAGGGGTATAAGTGAGTGGTCATGTATTTGTGTTAGGGGTATAAGTGAGTGGTCATGTATTTGTGTGTTAGGGGTATAAGTGAATGGTCATGTATTTGTGTGTTAGGGGTATAAGTGAGTGGTCATGTATTGGTGGTTTAGGGGTATAAGTGAGTGGTCATGTATTTGTGTGTTAGAGGTATAAGTGAGTGGTCATGTATTTGTGTGTTAGAGGTATAAGTGAGTGGTCATGTATTTGTGTGTTAGGGGTATCAGTGAGTGGTCATGTATTTGTGTGTTAGAGGTATAAGTGAGTGGTCATGTATTTGTGTGTTAGAGGTATAAGTGAATGGTCATGTATTTGTGTTAGGGGTATAAGTGAGTGGTCATGTATTTGTGTGTTAGGGGTATAAGTGAGTGGTCATGTATTTGTGTGTTAGAGGTATAAGTGAGTGGTCATGTATTTGTGTGTTAGAGGTATAAGTGAGTGGTCATGTATTTGTGTTTTAGGGGTATAAGTGAGTGGTCATGTATTTGTGTGTTAGAGGTATAAGTGAGTGGTCATGTATTTGTGTGTTAGGGGTATAAGTGAGTGGTCATGTATTTGTGTGTTAGGGGTATCAGTGAGTGGTCATGTATTTGTGTGTTAGGGGTATAAGTGAGTGGTCATGTATGTGTGTGTTACTGGTATCTATTTGATCTCTGTCTAAGATATTGATATTTTATTTTGGAATTGTTCCGACGGTGTGGTATTTTTTGTTTTGCATTTCATTGATATATAACATGACATGTCTTAGTAGTATGATTACATTTCATTGATATATAACATGACATGTCTTAGTAGTATGATTACATTTCATTGGTATATAATGTGCCATGTCTTAGTAGTATAATTACAGGATTGTGAAAAGAAAGCTTAAACAGTGATGGTCAACAATTTCACCAACATATACAAAACGAACAATCACCTCTTTTCTTCAATTATTTACCACTGTTTCTGACCATATGCAAGAATGTTTATTAATTAAATTAACAAAAAAAGTAATAAACATTACTGTTGACTGGGTCAAAACCCTACCATCCACATAATCAGATTTAAAGGGTGACACAATTGAAATTGTTCAGAAAGGGTCAATTTTTTTGTTAATCGGGTCCAACTGACATCATAAAATGGCAGGATGACCTTTGCTGACATTAGTTTATAAACGGGTCGCATATTCTTGTTGTATTCCGTCACTAAAGGGATAAAAAGATCCACGTGTAAGAACAATGATTTAGTGTTCTATCATCACGATCTGATATGGTAGAGAACATCAACCTTAATTTTAACTTCATGTATTCACACGATGTACGATGCGTCCAAGTATATTATATAATAACGATATAGGCTGTCCTATTAATTATGTTAATATCTAAAGATGTATTGATGTAAGATCAGGATAAGGTCACAATAACCACATATATAATTTGAATACATACAATATTTTCAATTTAGTCGTAAGTTGAGCTGTAGCATACAGAGTTATATTTCTTGATTAACAATAAAGTTCACCGAGGAGACCATATCTCCTAGAGCATCATTAACCCATAGACAATAAAATATCTTTAATCATTTATACATAAACGTCAATGTTAATGTATTATAAAACTATGATCACAAAAGGGAAATAAAATGTCTGACCAACTGGTAGATGTAAGTACTGAATTTTACTAAATTAAATGATTATTATGATTATTTTGAGTTCATATGAAAATTACAGTTAAATTGAAAATAAATGATGATACATTAAGCAAGCCACACTTGACTTAACATAGATATATTGATGTATGTTACGGATTCTGCATGTAACAGTGAGATTATACAACAACACACAAAATACAATGCTGCCACTTTAAATATTGGAAATTACGCTCGATGATACATGAGATATATGCTTTATTGTCTGTTTGTTGTTATAATGTATTCCCGAGAGAGAGCCCCAGTTTGGATAAATATGATCTAGCACATATTCGTTGCGGGGCATATTGCTGCTGAAGATGGGGTCCACTTGTGTTGGAGGAATAAAATATATGACTATCCATTAAAAAGGAGCTTAGATGAGCGCATGCATTGTCACGCTCCATTTTCCTAGAAGAACACTCAGTCGTCCCTTATGTTCAACAGTTTTTTTTTAGGTGTGATTGCAGCTGGTCTATTGCTAAGCAAACATTTTCAATATACCATCTACTTTTTTCCTTATTATGCAATTAAAATATTTCTTCACATGCCAATATCAACCCCATCTCTTACCATTGCCATATTTGTCTTGAATATGACTAGTGAAATACTAACGTGGTGTTTATCTTGAATATGACTAGTGAAATACTAACGTGGTGTTTATCTTGAATATGACTAGTGAAATACTAACGTGGTGTTTATCTTGAATATGACTAGTGAAATACTAACGTGGTGTTTATCTTGAATATGACTAGTGAAATACTAACGTGGTGTTTATCTTGAATATGACTAGTGAAATACTAACGTGGTGTTTATCTTGAATATGACTAGTGAAATACTAACGTGGTGTTTATCTTGAATATGACTAGTGAAATACTAACGTGGTGTTTATCTTGAATATGACTAGTGAAATACTAACGTGGTGTTTATCTTGAATATGACTAGTGAAATACTAACGTGGTGTTTATCTTGAATATGACTAGTGAAATACTAACGTGGTGTTTATCTTGAATATGACTAGTGAAATACTAACGTGGTGTTTAACACAAATCGAACATCCAATCAATAAATGGCCAGAAATAATAATATACCTATAGAAACTATGTAAGTATTTCCCTACAAACTTTTAGATTTCCTTCAACCTATGTAACCACTGGTTATCAATACATAGGTTTTTGACACTGGTTGGTATTAGTTGTTCTACTGGTATAAAAGGTATTCATCTAGGCCATAATGATTTGCATGGTCGCATCGTTTTTCTGGGAAAGAAAGTGGAAAAATAGGTATAAAGTTTTGCTATACATACAATAAGTTAGATTATATGTAACCCTGTATCAAAATATTTATCCTCAAAGCCATGGGAAAAACGCTCACCTTTGTTGTTAACTAGGTCACATGTCATTGTACGTCTGGGTTGAGAAAATGTTTTCAGTTTCTATGACGTACATGGATACCTTTCTCTTCAGTTAGGCACGAATATAAAAAAAAACTCGAATAGAAACAAGTGTTTGTGGTATACTTTCGACTCTTGTCCGTACCAAGGGAACTCGATGTAACCTTATGTGAGTTTCGACTCTTGTCCGTACCAAGGGAACTCGATGTAACCTTATGTGAGTTTCGACTCTTGTCCGTACCAAGGGAACTCGATGTAACCTTATGTGAGAAAGTTTGCCACATACGTATGGCAGATTGACTTCTTACACTAATTAAATTGAATTCCATGTTTTAATGATTGCATTAGCCACTAAAATGGGACTTTACGAATATCATTGTGACATCCAACTCTATTTTTCACCTTTTAATGGAGAAAGTAAAAACCAAAACAATAGCAATTAGAGATGCTTTACATAGAGGTGGTTAAAACCACAGGGTACTAGATAATATTCATACTAGTTTGAAATGCATAATGCAAAGGAAAACATTGTGAGATAGACTCCATTTAGCAAGTATAACTCTACACATTACTGTGCCTGTTTAATGCCAACATGTGGATTTTCTTAAGTATTAGACGTGTTCATGTGTATACTGTTAGATTTGAGATGACAGGTAGTTGTTTTGTTGATATTAGTTTGTCAACCATTTTGAATGTTCAGAGACGGTGGCTTATCAAGTGTTTGGCCAATTCAGCCACCTAGGAGGTCAGAGTTTATAATTCGATATTGATATACGGAAAGGGTACCATTAGTAGATATTATTGTCAGCACGCAGTTCAATCATTATTTATAATTCACTTTCATTCATACAGTTGACATATGTATAATATTATACATTGTATATTTTTTATTTACTTTCAGATATCAGACAAGTTAGACTAAACGTATTAAATCATAACAATTCTTTGTCTCTATCGCTTTTTCTTTTAAATATTTAACTGCATTTTCTGTTAACGGTCGTCATTGCACGTTCATTGTATTTTTTCTGAGATAATCCATGCATGACCCCTAATCAATGTCTTTTATATATTGTACATAGAAAAATCCTAGGAATCCTAGGGAGGGTGTCTATGTTATCAGAAATTGTAATAATGTTAAAAACAATATCGTAACGATTACAAACAAACATTTGTTAAAATACAATAGTAAATATCTACTATTTCAAAATCATTATAATTATTGTATTCTTAATAAGAATATACAATTCAATCTGATTATTAAATAGTCGTTGGTGGTGTTATTGGAGGGTATGACCTTCATAATACACGTAAAAACTAACATAGATTGACTTGTTATAAGATGTAAACAATTACAACTGTAACTATACTATAAATAACATTAAAATGGTCGTATTATATAGAATGACCTTATATTATAACATTGGAATGAACTACTGCATGTATATAAAACAAATAAGAGATGTAGTGTATAAAACACAATCTAAAGCTATATAGGATAACAAAAATTGCAATAATGTTTCATGAAGGGAACATATGCCCTACTTTCACACATTACGTATTTTCCCATCGTATATTAAGTAGTTGACGTGTACCTATGAAATTGGAATCTATCACATCTTAGATTGGTAATATCGTGCTTCTTGCTCATTATGCGGTACAGTCATCATAACCATGACACTCGGAATGTCCGTTGTTTTCTTCAGGTACTGCGAATTCCTCAAACAAACTAAAACCAGGACAGTTACCATATAACTGATCTATTGCTAAATATAATGTCTATTATATTCACTATGCTATATTTGAAGAATATGTCTTCTAATACGTAGAAATAATACGTTGTACTTAGGGAACGACCATTTAACTTGAAGGGGGGGGGGAGGGGGGGTTATGTTTTTTTTCTAAAAAAAATATTCTGATTCCCAATGTTGCTGAAAAAAATATTCTGATTTTGGTGGAGGAAAAAAAATATAATCTGATTCAGAGTTTTTGTCATATAACCTAATGTTAAATTCTGGAAAAAAATTAATATTCTAACTCTTGTGTTGTCCGAAAAAAATTTTTTGAACGAAACTAAATACCAAAACCCCCCCCCCCCCCTTCAAGTTAAATGGTCGGTCCCTTAAATGGTATACTTTATTTTAAAATCGATATTAGTTTACGTTTTCGTTTTCAGGCACTACTGCATTTTATAAAATTAATATGATATTTTAACAAGGACTTGGTACTGCGACAAATATATAATCTCCTTCCTAATAATTTACGCATGAAGCCTCTCTGCAATACCCTTCATAATCAAAATAATATTAAAATCTTCTACAATTGATGTACATTATATATGTATGTGGTCATATTTCTCCATACATTTTACTCAGTATATATACATTACATGCCTGTAGGTTTGTTTTGTCTGTGTGCTATTATAATATTGCATGTCCTACTAATATCTTTATGTGTTTCCATACACTTTGTAGCAGGCAATATGTGTATGTGTTTTATTGACAGGACAGATATAAGTTGACTGACCAAGTTCAATTAATAATCACTGTTCATTTACAAGACCATTTCTTAAATCCGGTTTAAATATCATACAAATGTATTGATCTTGTTAATGACATGTGAATTTAAAGACTTTTTAAAAAGAGTGTTTTAATTGTATAAATAAAAGAATTATAATTTAATGTGGATGAATGCATATGTTTAAATTATACGTTTAAATCGTTCAATCTGACGTAAATATGTGTGGTGTTGAATATGGCCTCCCATGTAAATGTAAATATTCGTATGCATTTTTATCTTAAATAATTTATTTGTTATCGTTCTTTATATTTCACTAATAATTGTATTTTTGTGGATGTTATTAAGTATATTTTATTGTATTACTTGTAGGAAAGTCAAATACCAGAGGAACAGTTAAGAGGTAAGTCACTTCTTAGAGTAAAAGTTAGTTACCAGGTTAGTAATATAACTCACGTTCATTGTGATAACGCTGTTCAAATGTGACAGTTTGCATTTCATTCACATGTGAAAAACACTTGAATAACCGCTCATTTCTCTAACAGGGGAGGTCTGGGTCAATAGAACTAATTTGACCCCTATTTTTTTATTGAAGTGCCTGTACCAAACCAGAAAAGTTAAAGTCATATACTGGTGTGTTAGTAGTATCAATTTTGCCACTTTCTACGATTTTAATATTTGTTTTAGGAACTGTTCCGACTTTGGGGTATTTTTTTTTCATTTCATGGTTAAAAATACAGATGTGTAATTACAATGTGTGGGAAGCATATTTGGTTTAGCTTAAGCATATTTTATTGGCTCAATAGTTCAAAAAGGATAAGACAAAAGCTAGACAAACATGAAGTCTTCTACTACATACAATACGTTACAACATTATTTCATAGAGCATGCATGTATATGAATTTGTCTTACATTAATATGTGTAAATTGGACAAGAACAGAGAGAGAGAGAGAGAGAGAGAGAGAGAGAGAGAGAGTAGTGGTGGTGTGTGTGGTTGTTCTCTTGGTAGAGTTTTTATGTTCAATGTGTTGAGGTGCTTGTATGTTTTGTTGCTATTGGTGGAATTGTTAACCATCACTGTTTAAACTTTCTTTTCATAATGTTATCTTTAGTAAGCCATTTCCCTGTCACTTGTGTGTCATCGTACACAAATTTAAATATATCTTTCATCAAAACGAGGTTTGGAGACGACCTTCTGCGATACCTGCTAATAAATAAAATCCAGTTTAATGATATTTCAAATGTGAAGTCCGTAACATTTCTACCAGAATGTAGTTGAAGATTGATTGAATAGCATGTGAGTTATTTCATGACAGGAAGTGCTGTCTGTAACTCAGGTTGTCATTGGATATGTCCTCATACAAATCGTCAGTGGAAATAAAAACGTAGTTATCAAGCTTAGTGTGTACGATGTGTATCTAGAATCGTCTTCATCAAGTGTCGCTCAAATTCGAAAGATTGCAAAGGCAAATCATTGAAATTTCTTTTGGAGCAATAAAACCAAAGAAGCCCAAACACTTGCCTACATCTCTATTGTATGGAATTCCCTAGGAGATGTTTGTGGTTAGACACATGCATAATCTATAAAATATATGAAAACATATACATACTAATTACTTTTTTTTTTTCATAACTCACCTTGCAGAATTCAAAGAGGCGTTCAGTCTATTTGATAAAGACGGAGACGGAACTATATCCTCCAATGAACTGGGTGTTGTAATGCGATCACTGGGACAAAACCCTAGTGATCAAGAATTAGATGATCTGATCAAAGAAGTAGATATCGATGGTATGGTTAATTACAATTCATATAAAACACTATTCTTTAACATGTATGTAACCAATTTGACGATGAATATCAGTAGAGATCTGAATTGTACCAAACAAACTTCAATTTTCCAATTGTATATTTATTTGTAGGAATATTCTACCAGTACCTGCATGCATAGTTTGTATGTCTCAGTTAATGTGATAATCCTGCTGCTGTGTATACTGATTTGAATGAATGGAAGGTTGCTGCTGACAAAGCAACTGCTTATTTATCAACGGAAGTTCCAATGTGTCCATCATGATTTGGTCGATCGTTGACATAGAATCTGTTTGCACCGTCATTATCTCTTTCTATAACATTAACAATATTGATTTAACCATTACCCCGAATAATACGGCGGTGGCCACGTCTGGAGCAGGAAAGTTAATCGAAAAGTCAAATACAATTTAGTTCTTTAATGTATATTTGAAATACAGTATATATACCCGTCTTTAACATCTTAGATTAATGTATTTTGACACAACATTAGTTCATGGCTTATCCATAATATGCACGTTCTATTGTTGTTTACGTGTAGTAATAGGTAAGTAGTTTCTAAATTTAAATTAATAAATAAATAATCAAAGTCAAAATGATCAAACAACTTTATCAAATACATATTGTTATTATATATTATCAGGGAATGGAATTATTGACTTTCAAGAATTTCTAACAATGATGGCGAAAAAGATGAAAGATACTGATACAGAAGAAGAAATTCGGGAAGCTTTTAGAGTTTTCGATAAGGACGGAAGTGGATCAATCACGGCGAACGATCTACGACATATAATGACGAATTTAGGAGACAAGCTACCGGACGAGGAAGTAGATGAGATGATCAGAGAGGCAGATCTAGATGGAGATGGAACCATTGATTATATCGGTATGTGTGTCCTTAACTCATCTGAATCATGGCTCTAATATGTGTCCATCGTAACTTGACACCCCGTTACGCGGCATTTGGCAATACTTTATTGCTTACGGTGTTGTTAAATAATGGCATTCCTGTGTACGAGATGCATATAGAATCGTGTACTGGCTGTGATGTATAATAAAGTTTCGTATGTTATCACAAATACAATTGAACAACTTTCCAATCAACAGTTAAAATGTAATGGTGGATAATGTAACCAACCACAACACTATACACCACCTCTCATTTATGTTCTGTTTATCTATGTAATGATGGATACCAAGTAGTCAACCAATCAGAACATACCACTTAAAACAACGATATATCCTCATTTTGATACAATCTCCTTGCAGTGTTTTAATTATTGCTGTCTGTGGTTTAATGTGATCGCTACCGATAGTGTAAGGCTTTGTTGGCAAGGACAATATGCCATGTTCATTTTAATCCGTCAGATTAGAGAACGTGTACTATCACTACAAAATATAGCTTTGTAGCCTCTCAGTTTGACTCCGCATGTGCTGACATGTATATTGTGAACATAATTGCTTCTCATTAACATTAAGGATGGGACCGTTCATTTGTAAATGTAAATATGACTGTCAAATGAAGAACAGAAGGGATACGGATTAATATAAGTTTAGCCACTTGTTTCCGAATCCTATTGATTAATTTAAATGTATATATAATTTATATGTGTATTATCATAATGTGTAATATTGAATTAATTAATAAAATATGTTTATACTAAATGAAGAACAACATTTATATCTGCTAATGTTAAATGAATCATAACTGTGTATCTTCCAATCTTCTGTAGTAGAAGATAACCGGTCCCTCTCGATACTTCCGGTTGTTGTAACATACGTTTTGTGTTTCTGTTGTGTCGTGCTGTTGTGAGTGTGTAACCGAGTCATTCCTTTACTAAACAATCTTATTGATTTGACCTCTATGTATTCTCTCGTTCCATATAAATAAAATGTCTAGACGTTTGTATTTTATATTTCAGAATTTGTAAAAATGATGTGTGGCAAGTGAGAGAAAACGTAAGAAGGAATAAGAAGAAGAATGCTTAACAGATTTAATAGTCATCAGCCTTCCACTCATGTGTTGTAACTTTTAATTTTATTTCATATTGCCATTGAATCAAAGTTCACATTCACGTACACTGACAATTGAAGTTCATAAGAATGCATCAACAGATGAAACATCAGCATGTCAATTATACTTCACATTGTAGACATGCTGACATGGCTTGTCAACGAAGAGACAAACAAATGTGATTATCATATGAATCGAAGTTGCAGGATTCGCATGTGAAAATAAATGTATCATATAGTTTGCAAAGGTATTATTCCTACGTATAGATCCACATGATAATCCTACAACAGATAAGCTCATTAAAATCATGTATAATGTACAGCAATTTAAATGTCTTTGTTTTATACCTGCTATAATAAAGTACTAAGTCCTTCTTTAGTCTTCAATATTTAACTGCTGACTATCGTATTACATGTGATTGTTTGTTTCACTCCTATTTGTGTTACGTCCTTGGTTTATCCTGGTATTCTGCTGACTATCGTATTACATGTGATTGTTTGTTTCACTCCTATTTGTGTTACGTCCTTGGTTTATCCTGGTATTCTGCTGACTATAGTATTACATGTGTTTGTTTGTTTCACTCCTATTTGTGTTACGGCCTTGGTTTATCCTGGTATTCTGCTGACTATCGTATTACATGTGATTGTTTGTTTCACTCCTATTTGTGTTACGTCCTTGGTTTATCCTGGTATTCTGCTGACTATAGTATTACATGTGTTTGTTTGTTTCACTCCTATTTGTGTTACGTCCTTGGTTTATCCTGGTATTCTGCTGACTATCGTATTACATGTGATTGTTTGTTTCACTCCTATTTGTGTTACGTCCTTGGTTTATCCTGGTATTCTGCTGACTATAGTATTACATGTGATTGTTTGTTTCACTCCTATTTGTGTTACGTCCTTGGTTTATCCTGGTATTCTGCTGACTATCGTATTACATGTGATTGTTTGTTTCACTCCTATTTGTGTTACGTCCTTGGTTTATCCTGGTATTCTGCTGACTATAGTATTACATGTGTTTGTTTGTTTCACTCCTATTTGTGTTACGGCCTTGGTTTATCCTGGTATTCTGCTGACTATCGTATTACATGTGTTTGTTTGTTTCACTCCTATTTGTGTTACGTCCTTGGTTTATCCTGGTATTCGTGTTTCTCAATCTTTAGCTTTCTATGTAGTGTTTTGTTAATCATTGTTTGTCCTTTTGTCCTATTTCTTTTTACCATTGAATTGTGTGATCTTCTTTGACTTACTACTTCTAATGAACACTTTTGTATGTTTCCCTACCTTTTTATGTTCCCCTACTAGCAAACCCCAACCCTGGTACGCCGTTGTTGTTTTATGGAAAATTTGAGGTGCAGTACGTGCATCATGTGTTCCAAAAGGGCAATCTGTTCTTTCTACATTAATAGCAGCCGTCATATAGGGGACACACGAGGCTGATCACACATTTAGTAACACACTAACTCATGCAAGATTTACGAACAAACAAATATTCTACTGAAGACAAATAAAATGTATCGAATTGCTGGTGGGTTCTAGAATCTTGCACTGATGACATATTAGTTCTCAATATATCTGTCAGTCTTAGAATCTTCTACCTACCGATGATATATTAGCTATCAAATTAACAACTTGTTGTTGGTTTCTGAACTATACATTAACAAATGCATTGAACATTGGATTTATTAAATTGTAATTTCAAGAATCTTCCACTGAAGACACGTTGATTATATAATTGTCTGTCTGTCCTATATTCTTCCACTGAAGACACATAGAAAACTATGAATTAAAACAAACATATTTAATACTATAAATGCAATACTATTATATGCTATGGTATTTATAATTAAAACAAGCAGGTGGAAGTTCACACCATGAGTTGATTAATAAGTAAGGGTAATAACAAAATTACCGAACTCCGAGCAATCTTACTAAGGGAAAGTCAAAACTCATAAGTATATAAACAGACAAAATCAGTCAACAACCGGAAAACTGTGAAAACCGTAATGACCCTGACTTGGTACAGGCATTTTTAAAGAAACCATGAGCTGATTAACTGCTACAGAATATCTGTGTCACAAATGACCACAACTATGTTCCGTTTCTCGTAATCCTTTCCTTACTTTTGACTTATCACTGGGTTTGTACCAAGAGTAACACGACAGGTGCCACATGTGGAGCAGAAACTGCGTACCCTCGCGAAGCTGGTTAGTTTACCCCCTGTGTTTAGTGGGGTCCGTGTTTCTCGATCGTTAGTTTGTTTTCTGTGCAGTGTTTTGTTGGTCATTGTTTGTAGCTTTGTATTTTTTCTTTTGGCTATTGTGTTGTTGGTCCTTCTTCAACTTACTGCTCCTGGTCACCCCTTTGGTATCTTCAATATTTTGCATTTATCACAAATGATTAATGCCCTTTATAGCACTAAAACATTTACATTCCCTTACTATTAAATACTATTTAGACGCTGGAGATCTAGATGTGAAGCTTTACAACCATATAACTGGCTAAATGCTATACATACAGGTTTGAGCCCATCAACTACGCCACTCTTTACGGTATCGATTGTTGCCTCTTTCTACGATTTTCTATTAGATTTTAGAACTGTTCCGGCAGTGCCTATTTTTTTATTCGTTTTATTGTCACTTCAAGTGTGAGAACAAGTTTTCAAACCATGCTCTTACATATGCATCTGTAAGGTCCATTATAGAATATGGTTGTAAAATATATCCATTAGTATAACCATTGCGAGTTAATACTCATGTGACCAGTGTTACTAAGTAACACATGCAAGCATTATCAGATTAGATATATAATTGCCTGCAGCTTGTTATGAATGTCATCTGGTCAGCGATCAAATCCATTTGGAATTTTAATTTGATTGATGTACGGATATTAATAAACCACAGAATTTCATTATATATGTATTATAATTAAAATTCTAATAAATAGCTGTCATTTTCACATTTGAAATCGACCTTAAATATACAACATATGCTACTTCAATTTTCTGTTTACTATATGACAGTGAGTTGTCCATGATGAATAATATGTCAGACAACCTCACTGCAGTTCGTTCAAGTTTTGACTCCAACTGGTCAGAGGAAGAGAGACAAAAATATGAAAGATTTCTAGAACTTTTATCACTAATGTTTCTGTTGAAAAGAGAACCATTTTACCTATTCGCAGTTGTTGGACCATTACTAGCATATATTGTTGTTTTATTCAATTTGATGGCTATTATTGTTTTTATTCGTAAGACTAACCACAATCCTTTAACCATATTACTGATAGCTTTAGCTTTCACGGACTTACTAGCATGCTTGCTTAATCAAGGATTAGAACCGTTTGCGGAAGTACAATATCAAAAGGTTGTAGAAATAACTGACATTGACGTTGTTACACTTCCGTTTCCGTTTTGTTTCGTTCATTATTCTCTAAATTTAATGTGTGACTGTTTTAGAATGTGTTCAGTGTTTATAACAGCTATTATCGGTGTACAGAGAATTATTGCTATACAGTATCCATTTTGGTGCAGACAATATATAACAAAGAAAACAACAATCTTCATTGTAATATTAGCAATTACTATTGCAATCATCATTCAGCTTCCTCGCCATTTTGGTATCAGATTAAGAGGCAAGCCACAGAAAGACGTATGTCTTGTAGACACAATACATTTCCCAATGATTGTTTACAATCTTGAATATTATCCTTATATTCTCTGGTCAGTTTTCGCCGGCACATTTTTAATTCTAATGTTTTCAACAGTTCGTATCATTTTCTATGTGTATAGGAAAACATCTATTAGTTCGTCTCAACAGACAAGTTTGGATCTAAAGAAAAGGAGAGCCGCCATCTTAGTGGTAGCCATCGTTGTTATATTCATATTATCTGAAGGACCACGTACAATATTCTATACCTTTACTATACTGAACCCAATCACGGCCAAATTAGAATTTGATGTTCCAGCACGATTTATTATGTGTGATCCTTTATCTTTTTTGTATTTCTCCTATTCAGCCTCTCCGATAGAATCGATAAGTTTAGAGGATTTCCGCTTATACTATCAATTAATGAACATAGCGACAGTGACTGGATGTGCCGCTAACTTCTTTGTTTATGCTATAATGAGTGAGGACATGAGAAGAGTTTTGTCACGAATATTATGTTGTTGGCATAATATTCTCAACATACAACGTCCTAGTAGTTCTGATTATTAACATTTACTTGGGAAATGTTTAAAAGATGAGCACCTCTGATTAGATTTATACAGATATATTGTTATATGAATACCATTTTGGCTATTAAATATTGTTGTGGTTGTCACGTTTAGACTTCACGATTGATGAGGAAATGATTTATATACGATGTAAGATCAATCAAATAGGAATAATATATTGATGTAAAATTAATCTGTCTAAACCTTTGCTGTTGTATGCTATCATTTCACCAGAATAAATGTGACAATAAATTAGTTTATATCATTTTTTATGATCCATGCGATAATTCAAGTATTGTGATATCAATCACGATTCAGCTTGAAAAAGGTGTTTGTATTAGCAGCATGCATGGCAGGTATGATGAATGTAGCAGGAGGTGAAACATTGGTCTCTGGCAACCTTCCATCGTAAACTGGGTAGTTGCACGGATATCTGTCATCGTTTCAACAATATAAATAACCATAAGTACCATGAAGCATATCAGATTAACGCCATCTGAATTATTGGCTTGAAGCATATTATACTAATAAAAAAGTAGATATCAAATTTAGTGCACACTATGGGTGTCTGGAATAATCTTCATCAGGTACGCTCAGAATAACCTTCATCAGGTACGCTCAGAATAACCTTCATCAGGTACGCTCAGAATAACCTTCATCAGGTACGCTCAGAATAACCTTCATCAGGTACGCTCAAAATAACCTTCATCAGGTACGCTCAGAATAACCTTCATCAGGTACGCTCAGAATAACCTTCATCAGGTACGCTCAGAATAACCTTCATCAGGTACACTCAGAATAACCTTCATCAGGTACACCCAGAATAACCTTCATCAGGTACGCTCAGAATAACCTTCATCAGGTACGCTCAGAATAACCTTCATCAGGTACGCTCAGAATAACCTTCATCAGGTACGCTCAGAATAACCTTCATCAGGTACGCTCAGAATAACCTCCATCAGGTACGCTCAAAATAACCTTCATCAGGTACGCTCAGAATAACCTTCATCAGGTACGCTCAGAATAACCTTCATCAGGTACGCTCAGAATAACCTTCATCAGGTACACTCAGAATAACCTTCATCAGGTACACCCAGAATAACCTTCATCAGGTACGCTCAGAATAACCTTCATCAGGTACGCTCAGAATAACCTTCATCAGGTACGCTCAGAATAACCTTCATCAGGTACGCTCAGAATAACCTTCATCAGGTACACTCAGAATAACCTTCATCAGGTACACTCAGAATAACCTTCATCAGGTACGCTCAGAATAACCTTCATCAGGTACGCTCAGAATAACCTTCATCAGGTACGCTCAGAATAACCTTCATCAGGTACGCTCAGAATAATCTTCATCAGGCGACGCTCAGAATAACCTTCATCATGTACGCTCAGAATAACCTTCATCAGGTACGCTCAGAATAACCTTCATCAGGTACGCTCAGAATAACCTTCATCAGGTACGCTCAGAATAACCTTCATCAGGTACGCTCAGAATAACCTTCATCAGGTACGCTCAGAATAACCTTCATCAGGTACGCTCAGAATAACTTTCATCAGGTACGCTCAGAATAACCTTCATCAGGTCAAGGCCAAACTATTTGAAAGTCTAATTTAAAAGTCTTTGGGAGCAAGAAAACAAAAGGGCCTAAACAGGATGGCCAATATCGGCTAAGGTCACCCATGCATGAGGCATCTCAGTTTCATGTACTCCATCTTAATTATTGGATAGAAGTATATTACCTAACGTGGTGAATAAATATAGATGTACCTACATTTTCGGAAACAAATAAAATTTATTTTTAAGAACTTTAGAAACAAGTAGAACAGTAAGCTTTGGTGAGCTTCTCTTCCCTGTTTTGCCTCGAACGCATTTTTTTCACGACAATGTGCTTAACTTGCAATGCCAAAAAATCCAAAACAACTGCCAAATTGTTTGAAAAGAATGTCGTTCTAATCGTTTTCTATGGTGTCCTCTATTAAGTCGCACTTATACTATAACATTTTCTTACCGTCGCTCTATATGAATCAAGTACCAGAAAAGCTATATCTTGGTTATGACAGAACAAAACATTAACCTGTTAATGCAATTTCACTGTATGAGTAAGACCAGTGTGAAATTTTTCATGGGTGTTTAAGATGAAATAAACAACAAACAAGCATCTTGTTTACCCTGTAAAGATAAAAATTACCACAGAAAAAGTATACAACACAAAAATATGTCATACTGCTAAAATTGGATAATGTACCGAATTTATTTGTACGAGGTCTAGAAACATGTAGGAAAGCAAAAACAAAAAAATACCACACTTGTGGTACAATTCTAAAATATAACAGAAAAACAAAAAATACCACACATGTGGAACAATTCTAAAATCTAACAGAAAAACAAAAAATACCACACTTGTGGAACAATTCTAAAATCTAACAGAAAAACCAAAAATACCACACATGTGGAACAATTCTAAAATCTAATAGAAAAACAAAAAATACCACACATGTGGAACAATTCTAAAATCTAACAGAAAAACAAAAAATACCACACATGTGGTACAATTCTAAAATCTAACAGAAAAACAAAAAATACCACACTTGTGGAATAATTCTAAAATATAACAGAAAAACAAAAAATACCACACATGTGGAACAATTCTAAAATCTAACAGAAAAACAAAAAATACCACACTTGTGGAACAATTCTAAAATCTAATAGAAAAACAAAAAAATACCACACGTGTGGAACAATTCTAAAATCTAACAGAAAAACAAAAAATACCACACTTGTGGAACAATTCTAAAATCTAACAGAAAAACAAAAAATACCACACTTGTGGAACAATTCTAAAATCTAACAGAAAAACAAAAAATACCACACTTGTGGAACAATTCTAAAATCTAACAGAAAAACAAAAAATACCACACTTGTGGAACAATTCTAAAATCTAACAGAAAAACAAAAAATACCACACTTGTGGAACAATTCTAAAATCTAACAGAAAAACAAAAAATACCACACTTGTGGAACAATTCTAAAATCTAATAGAAAAACAAAAAATACCACACATGTGGAACAATTCTAAAATCTAACAGAAAAACAAAAAATACCACACTTGTGGAACAATTCTAAAATCTAACAGAAAAACAAAAAATACCACACATGTGGAACAATTCTAAAATCTAACAGAAAAACAAAAAATACCACACTTGTGGAACAATTCTAAAATCTAACAGAAAAACAAAAAATACCACACTTGTGGAACAATTCTAAAATCTAACAGAAAAACAAAAAATACCACACATGTGGAACAATTCTAAAATCTAACAGAAAAACAAAAAATACCACACTTGTGGAACAATTCTAAAATCTAACAGAAAAACAAAAAATACCACACATGTGGAACAATTCTAAAATCTAACAGAAAAACAAAAAATACCACACTTGTGGAACAATTCTAAAATCTAATAGAAAAACAAAAAATACCACACTTGTGGAACAATTCTAAAATCTAACAGAAAAACAAAAAATACCACACATGTGGAACAATTCTAAAATCTAACAGAAAAACAAAAAATACCACACTTGTGGAACAATTCTAAAATCTAACAGAAAAACAAAAAATACCACACTTGTGGAACAATTCTAAAATCTAATAGAAAAACAAAAAATACCACACTTGTGGAACAATTCTAAAATCTAACAGAAAAACAAAAAATACCACACATGTGGAACAATTCTAAAATCTAACAGAAAAACAAAAAATACCACACTTGTGGAACAATTCTAAAATCTAACAGAAAAACAAAAAATACCACACTTGTGGAACAATTCTAAAATCTAATAGAAAAACAAAAAATACCACACTTGTGGAACAATTCTAAAATCTAACAGAAAAACAAAAAATACCACACTTGTGGAACAATTCTAAAATCTAACAGAAAAACAAAAAATACCACACTTGTGGAACAATTCTAAAATCTAACAGAAAAACAAAAAATACCACACTTGTGGAACAATTCTAAAATCTAACAGAAAAACAAAAAATACCACACTTGTGGAACAATTCTAAAATCTAACAGAAAAACAAAAAATACCACACTTGTGGAACAATTCTAAAATCTAACAGAAAAACAAAAAATACCACACTTGTGGAACAATTCTAAAATCTAATAGAAAAACAAAAAATACCACACATGTGGAACAATTCTAAAATCTAACAGAAAAACAAAAAATACCACACTTGTGGAACAATTCTAAAATCTAACAGAAAAACAAAAAATACCACACATGTGGAACAATTCTAAAATCTAACAGAAAAACAAAAAATACCACACATGTGGAACAATTCTAAAATCTAACAGAAAACCAAAAAATACCACACTTGTGGAACAATTCTAAAATCTAACAGAAAAACAAAAAATACCACACATGTGGAACAATTCTAAAATCTAACAGAAAAACAAAAAATACCACACTTGTGGAACAATTCTAAAATCTAATAGAAAAACAAAAAATACCACACTTGTGGAACAATTCTAAAATCTAACAGAAAAACAAAAAATACCACACATGTGGAACAATTCTAAAATCTAACAGAAAAACAAAAAATACCACACTTGTGGAACAATTCTAAAATCTAACAGAAAAACAAAAAATACCACACTTGTGGAACAATTCTAAAATCTAATAGAAAAACAAAAAATACCACACTTGTGGAACAATTCTAAAATCTAACAGAAAAACAAAAAATACCACACGTGTGGAACAATTCTAAAATCTAACAGAAAAACAAAAAATACCACACTTGTGGAACAATTCTAAAATCTAACAGAAAAACAAAAAATACCACACTTGTGGAACAATTCTAAAATCTAACAGAAAAACAAAAAATACCACACTTGTGGAACAATTCTAAAATCTAACAGAAAAACAAAAAATACCACACTTGTGGAACAATTCTAAAATCTAATAGAAAAACAAAAAATACCACACATGTGGAACAATTCTAAAATCTAATAGAAAAACAAAAAATACCACACATGTGGAACAATTCTAAAATCTAATAGAAAAACAAAAAATACCACACATGTGGAACAATTCTAAAATCTAACAGAAAAACAAAAAATACCACACTTGTGGAACAATTCTAAAATCTAATAGAAAAACAAAAAATACCACACTTGTGGAACAATTCTAAAATCTAACAGAAAAACAAAAAATACCACACATGTGGAACAATTCTAAAATCTAACAGAAAAACAAAAAATACCACACTTGTGGAACAATTCTAAAATCTAATAGAAAAACAAAAAATACCACACTTGTGGAACAATTCTAAAATCTAACAGAAAAACAAAAAATACCACACATGTGGAACAATTCTAAAATCTAACAGAAAAACAAAAAATACCACACTTGTGGAACAATTCTAAAATCTAACAGAAAAACAAAAAATACCACACTTGTGGAACAATTCTAAAATCTAACAGAAAAACAAAAAATACCACACTTGTGGAACAATTCTAAAATCTAATAGAAAAACAAAAAATACCACACTTGTGGAACAATTCTAAAATCTAACAGAAAAACAAAAAATACCACACGTGTGGAACAATTCTAAAATCTAACAGAAAAACAAAAAATACCACACTTGTGGAACAATTCTAAAATCTAACAGAAAAACAAAAAATACCACACTTGTGGAACAATTCTAAAATCTAACAGAAAAACAAAAAATACCACACTTGTGGAACAATTCTAAAATCTAATAGAAAAACAAAAAATACCACACTTGTGGAACAATTCTAAAATCTAATAGAAAAACAAAAAATACCACACATGTGGAACAATTCTAAAATCTAATAGAAAAACAAAAAATACCACACATGTGGAACAATTCTAAAATCTAACAGAAAAACAAAAAATACCACACTTGTGGAACAATTCTAAAATCTAACAGAAAAACAAAAAATACCACACTTGTGGAACAATTCTAAAATCTAATAGAAAAACAAAAAATACCACACATGTGGAACAATTCTAAAATCTAATAGAAAAACAAAAAATACCACACATGTGGAACAATTCTAAAATCTAATAGAAAAACAAAAAATACCACACATGTGGAACAATTCTAAAATCTAACAGAAAAACAAAAAATACCACACTTGTGGAACAATTCTAAAATCTAATAGAAAAACAAAAAATACCACACATGTGGAACAATTCTAAAATCTAATAGAAAAACAAAAAATACCACACATGTGGAACAATTCTAAAATCTAACAGAAAAACAAAAAATACCACACTTGTGGAACAATTCTAAAATCTAACAGAAAAACAAAAAATACCACACTTGTGGAACAATTCTAAAATCTAATAGAAAAACAAAAAATACCACACATGTGGAACAATTCTAAAATCTAATAGAAAAACAAAAAATACCACACATGTGGAACAATTCTAAAATCTAATAGAAAAACAAAAAATACCACACATGTGGAACAATTCTAAAATCTAACAGAAAAACAAAAAATACCACACTTGTGGAACAATTCTAAAATCTAATAGAAAAACAAAAAATACCACACTTGTGGAACAATTCTAAAATCTAACAGAAAAACAAAAAATACCACACTTGTGGAACAATTCTAAAATCTAATAGAAAAACAAAAAATACCACACTTGTGGTACAATTCTAAAATCTAACAGAAAAACAAAAAATACCACACTTGTGGAACAATTCTAAAATCTAACAGAAAAACAAAAAATACCACACATGTGGAACAATTCTAAAATCTAATAGAAAAACAAAAAATACCACACATGTGGAACAATTCTAAAATCTAACAGAAAAACAAAAAATACCACACTTGTGGAACAATTCTAAAATCTAATAGAAAAACAAAAAATACCACACTTGTGGAACAATTCTAAAATCTAACAGAAAAACAAAAAATACCACACATGTGGAACAATTCTAAAATCTAATAGAAAAACAAAAAATACCACACATGTGGAACAATTCTAAAATCTAACAGAAAAACAAAAAATACCACACTTGTGGAACAATTCTAAAATCTAATAGAAAAACAAAAAATACCACACTTGTGGTACAATTCTAAAATCTAACAGAAAAACAAAAAATACCACACTTGTGGAACAATTCTAAAATCTAACAGAAAAACAAAAAATACCACACATGTGGAACAATTCTAAAATCTAATAGAAAAACAAAAAATACCACACATGTGGAACAATTCTAAAATCTAACAGAAAAACAAAAAATACCACACTTGTGGAACAATTCTAAAATCTAATAGAAAAACAAAAAATACCACACTTGTGGTACAATTCTAAAATCTAACAGAAAAACAAAAAATACCACACGTGTGGAACAATTCTAAAATCTAATAGAAAAACAAAAAATACCACACATGTGGAACAATTCTAAAATCTAACAGAAAAACAAAAAATACCACACTTGTGGAACAATTCTAAAATCTAACAGAAAAACAAAAAATACCACACTTGTGGTACAATTCTAAAATCTAATAGAAAAACAAAAAATACCACACATGTGGAACAATTCTAAAATCTAATAGAAAAACAAAAAATACCACACTTGTGGTACAATTCTAAAATCTAACAGAAAAACAAAAAATACCACACTTGTGGAACAATTCTAAAATCTAACAGAAAAACAAAAAATACCACACTTGTGGTACAATTCTAAAATCTAACAGAAAAACAAAAAATACCACACTTGTGGAACAATTCTAAAATCTAACAGAAAAACAAAAAATACCACACATGTGGAACAATTCTAAAATCTAATAGAAAAACAAAAAATACCACACTTGTGGAACAATTCTAAAATCTAACAGAAAAACAAAAAATACCACACTTGTGGAACAATTCTAAAATCTAACAGAAAAACAAAAAATACCACACATGTGGAACAATTCTAAAATCTAATAGAAAAACAAAAAATACCACACTTGTGGAACAATTCTAAAATCTAACAGAAAAACAAAAAATACCACACTTGTGGAACAATTCTAAAATCTAACAGAAAAACAAAAAATACCACACTTGTGGAACAATTCTAAAATCTAATAGAAAAACAAAAAATACCACACTTGTGGAACAATTCTAAAATCTAACAGAAAAACAAAAAATACCACACTTGTGGAACAATTCTAAAATCTAACAGAAAAACAAAAAATACCACACTTGTGGAACAATTCTAAAATCTAACAGAAAAACAAAAAATACCACACTTGTGGAACAATTCTAAAATCTAATAGAAAAACAAAAAATACCACACTTGTGGAACAATTCTAAAATCTAACAGAAAAACAAAAAATACCACACTTGTGGAACAATTCTAAAATCTAACAGAAAAACAAAAAATACCACACGTGTGGAACAATTCTAAAATCTAATAGAAAAACAAAAAATACCACACATGTGGAACAATTCTAAAATCTAACAGAAAAACAAAAAATACCACACTTGTGGAACAATTCTAAAATCTAACAGAAAAACAAAAAATACCACACTTGTGGTACAATTCTAAAATCTAATAGAAAAACAAAAAATACCACACATGTGGAACAATTCTAAAATCTAATAGAAAAACAAAAAATACCACACTTGTGGTACAATTCTAAAATCTAACAGAAAAACAAAAAATACCACACTTGTGGAACAATTCTAAAATCTAATAGAAAAACAAAAAATACCACACTTGTGGAACAATTCTAAAATCTAACAGAAAAACAAAAAATACCACACTTGTGGAACAATTCTAAAATCTAACAGAAAAACAAAAAATACCACACTTGTGGAACAATTCTAAAATCTAATATCGAAATGGAGGAAAGAGGCAAAATCGATACCGCGCACAAATATTTTCTGGTTTGATACAGGAACTTCAGTAAAAAACGGCAGTTTAAGATAGTTTTCTGGTTTGATACAGGAACTTCAGTAAAAAACGGCAGTTTAAGATAGTTTTCTGGTTTGATACAGGCACTTCAGTAAAAAACGGCAGTTTAAGATAGTTTTCTGGTTTGATACAGGCACTTCAGTAAAAAACGGCAGTTTAAGATAGTTTTCTGGTTTGATACAGGCACTTCAGTAAAAAACGGCAGTTTAAGATAGTTTTCTGGTTTGATACAGGCACTTCAGTAAAAAACGGCAGTTTAAGATAGTTTTCTGGTTTGATACAGGAACTTCAGTAAAAAACGGCAGTTTAAGATAGTTTTCTGGTTTGATACAGGAACTTCAGTAAAAAACGGCAGTTTAAGATAGTTTTCTGGTTTGATACAGGCACTTCAGTAAAAAACGGCAGTTTAAGATAGTTTTCTGGTTTGATACAGGCACTTCAGTAAAAAACGGCAGTTTAAGATAGTTTTCTGGTTTGATACAGGAACTTCAGTAAAAAACGGCAGTTTAAGATAGTTTTCTGGTTTGATACAGGAACTTCAGTAAAAAACGGCAGTTTAAGATAGTTTTCTGGTTTGATACAGGAACTTCAGTAAAAAACGGCAGTTTAAGATAGTTTTCTGGTTTGATACAGGAACTTCAGTAAAAAACGGCAGTTTAAGATAGTTTTCTGGTTTGATACAGGCACTTCAGTAAAAAACGGCAGTTTAAGATAGTTTTCTGGTTTGATACAGGCACTTCAGTAAAAAACGGCAGTTTAAGATAGTTTTCTGGTTTGATACAGGCACTTCAGTAAAAAACGGCAGTTTAAGATAGTTTTCTGGTTTGATACAGGAACTTCAGTAAAAAACGGCAGTTTAAGATAGTTTTCTGGTTTGATACAGGAACTTCAGTAAAAAACGGCAGTTTAAGATAGTTTTCTGGTTTGATACAGGAACTTCAGTAAAAAACGGCAGTTTAAGATAGTTTTCTGGTTTGATACAGGAACTTCAGTAAAAAACGGCAGTTTAAGATAGTTTTCTGGTTTGATACAGGAACTTCAGTAAAAAACGGCAGTTTAAGATAGTTTTCTGGTTTGATACAGGAACTTCAGTAAAAAACGGCAGTTTAAGATAGTTTTCTGGTTTGATACAGGAACTTCAGTAAAAAACGGCAGTTTAAGATAGTTTTCTGGTTTGATACAGGAACTTCAGTAAAAAACGGCAGTTTAAGATAGTTTTCTGGTTTGATACAGGAACTTCAGTAAAAAACGGCAGTTTAAGATAGTTTTCTGGTTTGATACAGGAACTTCAGTAAAAAACGGCAGTTTAAGATAGTTTTCTGGTTTGATACAGGCACTTCAGTAAAAAACGGCAGTTTAAGATAGTTTTCTGGTTTGATACAGGCACTTCAGTAAAAAACGGCAGTTTAAGATAGTTTTCTGGGCCCAAACCTGCCCTCTTAAGACTGATACGATCATGCGAGTGCTTTCTACATGTGAGTATTTGTCTATCTTTATCAAAAAAGTTGAACTTCTCTTGAAATAATAAAGTAATTAATCCATTAGTGTATATAAACTGTGACCGGTGTGCTCTGATTACTACACGTGGCTATCGTTCAACGATCTGCACGGGTGAATCGTGACACACGGGTCACAGTACCGCTATATAATTGTATTATGTATGTTGTGTTAATATGTTTTTTTATTTGTTAGTACCTCTCATTTCGATTCCATGTTTTGTAAAAATGTATGCATGTATCGCTCCTGTTACGCAGTTAGCTGCGGCTGAGTGTATTTTTGAATAAACAGTTAAACAGTTAAACAGTAAAATACCAACCCTCACATTTAGCCGGATATACAGCGTCATTATACAGAACGCTATACTCGTGAACATTGTACATAATATATTCAATCTTCTATATAAAATATTCTATATTAGAAAAAACTGATATAAGAAGGGTTTAATAAAGATGTGTATGTATAGTATATATTGTTCCGTACTGACAGTTAGTTGTCAATACCACGTAACTGCTCTATTATTTATTTTGAATTAGGAGATTAACTTTTATAATTATTAACATGATCACATATCTGTAATCAGAGATCTATTGATAGTGGAGAGAATCAGATATATAGAATTTAACACCGGCAAAAGTGCAAGACAGGGAAATCTTACCCGGGGGTGTCGGAGATTTCCCTGTCTTGCACTTTTTGTCGGTGTTTGATTTTATTTCTCACTTTTCCATTGTTTTTTTTAACTTTGTTATGTAGTTGTGTATTGTTTGACAGCTATGTACTTTTAGCAGACGATCATGTAAACAATAAACAATTATTGCCTTCAATGGATGTAAACATCCAGAATTGTTAACCTGAAGGGGGTTGTTTTCCCGAGGGCTTTAGCCCGAAGGAAACAACCCCTTGAGGGTTAACAATTTTGATGTTTATAATCCATTGAAGGCAATGACTATTTTATTATCACTGTCGTCAAAGAGCTCCGATCGAAAATGTTTGGTCAACATCCGGGATATTTTAAAGCAGTATTTTTAAAGCAGACACGGATAATTATCGTAAGTATTTATAAATATACTGTGTATATAATGTTTTGAATTATGATGCTTTATGATTGTTATTATTATTAATTTAATTTTTTGTCCAAATATCATTTATTTTTGCAGTGCAAAATTAGATTTTTCTATAAGTTATAAGGAATTCGGCTTCAAAATCATTACAATCAACTGAAATATCGCTATATCTTGCATTTACGAATGAATCAAATGTTGCCCAAAAAGAAAAAAATATTGATGAAAGATTGATTTTACTTAAAAATACTATTTTGTTGATGAAAAGTCAATTAGTAACTAGTTATACCCTAAAACATGATGTCAACAGATGTTTTTGAAATCCGGCTTGGTCAAAATGTAAACATGTATACAAACCGGTTGGGTCATTTATAAATAACCGGGTTTGTCAGTATGTAAATACCACTGATCTTATTGTTATTGAGCATTATATTGCAATTTAACAAAAGTTATGATTAGGAAATATCTCAAAGGCGATAAATACTGATCCATAGTATGAATATTCGCCATGGCTGCTAATTTCAGCTACTTTGTACAATAAAAAAATCGTTGTTTCTATGTTAAATTGCTACTGTCGCGAACACTTGAATTTTTTTAATGCTTTTTGTGGCACTGACATCATGGTTGGTGCTCAATACGCTACACTCACTTTTAAGTAGCTGTCCAGGCGCATCAATTGAGTAGTGGGAGATTCTTTTTATAACGCAATATTTTAATTTTATACTCGTTGATAACGAAGTAAGTCACTCTGTGGAAATAACTTCATGGATACGATATTTAAGTTTCTTCACAGTATAATGTTTACATTAACATTACAGATAAGCAAATTAACAAAGGCTGTAGTATTGAATTCCTTTCCGCACGGACGATTTTGGCAGTTTGTATACAAAGAAAATTTTAGGTGTACTCGATTAATGCAACGTTCGTTACAAGTTGCAATACGACAAAAGTTCGTTCTTTGGATGTTATAGTCCCCCGCCCATCCACCAATATTAATGCCAAAAGAATTTCAATCACTGGTATATATTTTGCATTTTTTTTTAGGGAGGGGGGGGGGGGATAGAAATGACAGACTGAATGAATTTGTTATGTTGATATATATTTATAATAAATCCTATGCGATCTTGTAACGAACGCACAACCCTACACTGTGTCGAGTCTTATTTATATTACATTATTTTAGTTAATAAAAAAATATTTTCTTAGGAGTGAAACGAGGGAGAAAAATAATAGACAATATGTGAGCTAACAACAGTCATTGGGTAGATATGTCGCTCCACTCAGACACATTATTCTGATTCCGAGCCAACCAGTCTTTGCTCTTTCTCCTTAATGTTGCGTTCTTAGCGGAGAAGCAACACATACCAATTCTATATTCTTTTGTTTGACAAGACCGCGGCTCGTACCCACAATCTATCGCACTCGAGGCGAGCACGCTAACCATTACGCTACCGATGCGGTTCCCTATTTTTATTTAATCTTTATTAATGTTTTTAATCAAAATTTCTTATTGTCCTTCAATATATTATTTGAAAACAAAAATTAATCCAAAACAATAAGAGTTACTTGATATCTATATAAACAGTGAGAGTTCCTACTTTTGATCAAACACTCTTTGAATATTGCAATAATTCAACTGCATAGCAAATAAAGAAAAAGAATTATAAGTTCTATACAAAATCATGACCATTCTGTCGAAGGTGACTTGGTGAATGCCAATTCTGCACAAACCGTTTTGTATTTCTTCCTTTTAATGTCATACAAAACATCCACATGTAAAATATTTTGACTATGTGCTGTTGTTGTTTTTTTTTCACAACTTTTATTCATTGAAGACATTTTTTGTGTTTTTCTTTCTTTTTATCAATTTGCAAGTCGAACATACCCTTGACAAATGTTATAATGAACCTTAAATAAATTACAGAAAGGAAACATAATTGTGATATTGAGCTGTTTTCGCTATTCTTTCAATTTTTTACATAGACAAAACTGGTTCTACTGAAACAATTTTTGCGACCCAACCGGTAAGTAGTGGCTGACAGAGCCGGAACGAATGTACGTAAATAAGCATTGTGTTTTTTACTGTAGTAAGTCTAAGACTATTCATGGTGGCACGCCAGTGCAAACTATCATGTATATAAGCATTACAAAGGGTTTGTGTACTTTAATTACACAAATAAACTACTTTTTATAGCTTTATTTGATGATTTCAATCTCATTATTAGCATTTTTCATTGTTTATGTCCATCATTTTATCTATATCTGAGTAATCGATGAAGATAACTACAGTAGTATATAGGTAAAAACAAGCAAAAATAATCGACCGATAACGACATCTTCTGGATTCAAGATATAATAATACTATATGATCATAATACTTACTTTTTGTCGTCGCCTGTATGTCAAGCATGCCTAATTGACTTGTACCGGAAGATGACAGATCAATTCCGACCGGAGCTCTTTGACGACAGTGATTATACCGAACAACAGACCAAGGATTGGGCATTTAAATAAATACATGTATTTAAACAAAATGTGTTTTTAATAACTTTTGACAATTTTTAACAAATGTTAAACTATTTCATGTTTATATTAAAGTTCACAACACAACCAGTGATATAGGGCAGAAACCGGCCATCAGTAATATTTTCAACAGATTTGAGTACATTAGTAGTGTTGTTTGGAACAAGTACTTGGTTGTTCACTTGACAAGTATTTGTACTACATTTTGGACCGGTAAAAGCCATAATGGACAGGTAGCCATAATGGACAGGTAGCCATAATGGACCGGTCCATTATGGCCTTCTTCAAAAAGAATGAAGGTTACCTAAAAATTTCAAAAATTGCCTCGGGCCAATACAACCTTCCTTGAGCCATTATGACTAACCTTGACATATAACCGGTCCATTATGAAAACACCCATTTCTTAATACTTTTATTAACCAGTCAATTTCAATTTTAGGTAATCTTCCTTCCTTTTGAAGAAGGCAATAGTATTGACCGAAATGGTAGGCTATAATTGTTTTATCATTTTTCAATATTATTATTCAAATATTAAAATTTATAAATTTTATGAAAACTGAAATTTTTGAAATTTTTCGAAATGTTTGAAATATTGAAATTTTTTGAAAATTTTGAACTTTAAATTTTATTTTTTTAATTGATTTTAGAATTTGGAAATTTTATGAAAATTTGGAAATTTCATGAAATATTTGAAAGAGTTGTTTCCCTTTTGAGGCACGCAATGGGTTGTTTACCGGGAAACAATAGGGTTGTTACCCGGTAAACAACTAGTTGTTTCCCGTTTGGGTTAATTTTCACAAAACATTAAAATTGTTTCAGGTCATGTGATTTAATTTAAGCCAATGAGAAGTTAGTGAAGTATAATAATGTGAGTTATTTCCCCTTCATGTCAATCAAAACATATTTTTGTGTATTGCGTGAAGGTTATTATGTAATAATATGGCTGATTGTTAGGATTTGCGTGTTTTTAAAAGATTGAAAACTGATATACGGTGAATTATTTATTCTATAAAGGAAAGGCATGGAGAATTGGGGGGGGGGGGGGGGGGGGGCAGTTGACATAAACTGTACAGCATGCATTTGCCGGTAATACGCACGTGATTTTTTTGTCTTGCACTAGTGCAAGATAAGAAAATTTCACATCGCTGAAAATAGGAACTGGTCTGTCTCAAAAGTGAGAAAAGAAATTCTCACTAATGGGACAGCACAGTTCCTATTTTTAGCCGTGTGAGATATCCTTGTCTCAACCCATTGGTGAGATAAGAATTTCACGCTACTTTTCCCGTAAAAATGTTACGTTTCGCAAAATGTCATTCTAAGCCGGGAATATCACATTATATACCTGTCTGATAGCTGAATAACAGATATATTACGGATTTAACCATTGGTTTTTTTTAAATACAGAATCCAACCGTATTGAATATATTTGTGTCTATTATTTTCATTTTTTCGTATTTCTAGATGTCCTTGATCCGTACCTTTGACGTCATTCTTCAATGAAGTCAACATATGTGTCACGTCATATTTCATGTATGGGGTGTCTCATGAAGAAAAATACTGTACTTTCAATAAAATATTAGTGAGAAAAAGAATCAAACACCGGTAAGAGGGCAAGACGGAAAAATCTCAGACACCCACGGGAAAGATTTCTATTGATCTCCAACTCGGCGGAGCCTCGTTGGAGACCAGAAATCTTTCCCTTGGGTGTCTGAGATTTTTCCGTCTTGCCCTCTCACTGGTGTTAGATCCTTTATATCTCACATCGCTAAAAATAGGAACTGGTCTGTCTCAAAAGTGAGAAATGTATATTTCTTTATATATTTTACTAGACATATGATTTTCTTCCCTCGATCATTATATAAATAGGTATTTATATTTGAGTTTTAAACTGAAATTGATATTATAGATTAGACAGATATTTGTTCCACTCTATTTGGTCAATTCACTATTAATTATCCCGTGTGTACCTCTCTAATATCTTTAGAAAGATAAGTAACCCTAATTGTGAACCTCTCAATTTTATCAGCGTTATATTAGGTTTTCAAGTGTCTTTGTTATTCTATAGATCTTTTTAAATGTTTCACTCAAGTAATTTTAACATACCGTTTCGATATCAATTTTCCTTAAATATTGTACCTTATATAGGGGTATTACTTTTAAATCTATGACGGGGGTGTAAACGGAAACTTTAATAGAATCCTTCAGATGTCAAAAATAAGGACTAAAACTAGATATCCATTCTTTGATGAATTTGATATTTTGCCCTCGATTATATGCTTAACATTTTAGTCAACAAGATTTGACCCAGTAGATCTGTTTAACATAATTTACATCCTTACGTTCAACATACCCTTACTGAACATAATTATTTAATTAAAGAATCAGTTAAAAGTTTTAAAAAAAAACTTAAATCTGTATTTGAGAGTTATGGATTAAACTGGAAAAACTGGATTGCTAACATGGCAAAAATTCTTATCAAAGAGGTAAATTGTACTATTATCTGGATTTTATTTACGTTTATTTACAGATAAAATTACTAATACTGGATAAATGCTCCACAAATTTCTTTAACCATGTTATTAACATTTATTGTTCAGATTTTACCCTTGGAGTAATGACACAAATTACTACTCCTAGAGTTCATCATATTTAGAACAGCTGGCCAGATTTATACTCATAGTAGATCACTTGGTAAATTGTTTTTGTTTCATTTGAAAGACATTTACTGCTGAAATGTATTTAAAGGAGCAGCTAGGCTAAATATAAGTTACTATGTTTATTGGGAAAAGGGGTGATCTGATTGAGAAATTGTTGTTCAACACCAAGTGAGCAATGGTTCAGCTATATCATTGGGCAAACACGTTATATTTCTATGAGATCATGAAAACGTCAGCTTTGTACTTGACCAACTCGCTTAGTTTGGGTTTTTACAATGCTAGCTCACCGAAACAACAGTCGGTGGTATACATGCCTTTCCACACTGAAACATTATCCTGATTCCGAGCGAACTCCTTAATGTCGCGTGCTTAGCAGAAAAGCAGCAACTACAAATTTTATAGTCTCTAGTTTGGCTCGACCGAGGATCGAACCCACGATCTAAAACACTCGAGACGAGCATGCTGATCATTATATAGCCGACACTCTAGGCGAGCATGTTGATCATTATATAGCCGACACTCGAGGTGAGCATGCTGATCATTATATAGCCGACACTCGAGATGAGCATGCTGATCATTATACAGCCGATGTCGTTTTTATTGGGAGAAATATTGAATAGAATGTCAAATGTCTGATTTGGGGTGTAAATAAACGTTAGAGAAAAACGAAGGGGCAATTAAAAATGGACAATCCTGAGACACTGGCAACATTGGGCACACAAGACACAGGACAAAGACAATCCTGAGACACTGGCAACATTGGGCACACAAGACACAGGACAAAGACAATCCTGAGACACTGGCAACATTGGGTACACAAGACACAGGACGAAGACAATCATGAGACACTGGCAACATTGGGCACACAAGACACAGGACGAAGATAATCATGAGACACTGGAAAAAAAAAACATTGGGTACACAAGACACAGGACGAAGACAATCCTGAGACACTGGCAACATTGGGCACACAAGACACAGGACGAAGACAATCCTGAGACACTGGCAACATTGGGCACACAAGACACAGGACGAGACAATCCTGAGACAATGGTAACATTGTGTACACAAGACACAGGACGAAGACAATCATGAGAAACTGGCAACATTGGGTACACAAGACACAGGACGAAGACATTCATTAGACACTGGCAACATTGGGTACACAAGATACAGGACGAAGACAATCATGAGACACTGGCAACATTGTGCACACAAGACACAGGACGAAGACAATCCTGAGACACTGGCAACATTGGGTACACAAGACACAGGACGAAGACAATCATGAGACACTGGCAACATTGGGTACACAAGATACAAGACGAAGACAATCATGAGACACTGGCAACATTGGGTACACAAGACACAGGACGAAGACAATCCTGAGACAATGGTAACATTAGGCACACAAGACACAGGACGAAGACAATCATGAGACACTGGCAACATTGGGTACACAAGTCACAGGACGAAGACAATCATGAGACACTGGCAACATTGTGCACACAAGACACAGGACGAAGACAATCATGAGACACTGGCAACATTAGGTACACAAGACACAGGACAAAGACAATCATGAGACACTGGTAACATTGGGTACACAAGACACAGGACGAAGACAATCGTGAGACACTGGTAACATTGGGTACACAAGACACAGGACGAAGACAATCCTGAGACACTGGTAACATTGGGTACACAAGACACAGGACGAAGACAATCATGAGACACTGGTAACATTGGGTACACAAGACACAGGACGAAGACAATCATGAGACACTGGCAACATTGGGTACACAAGACACAGGACGAAGACAATCATGAGACACTGTCAACATTGGGCACACAAGACACAGGACGAAGACAATCATGAGACACTGGCAACATTGGGTACACAAGACACAGGACGAAGACAATCATGAGACACTGGCAACATTGGGTACACAAGACACAGGACGAAGACAATCCTGAGACACTGGTAACATTGGGTACACAAGACACAGGACGAAGACAATCCTGAGACACTGGTAACATTGGGTACACAAGACACAGGACGAAGACAATCATGAGACACTGGCAACATTGGGTACACAAGACACAGGACGAAGACAATCATGAGACACTGGCAACATTGTGCACACAAGACGTTGAGACACTGGCAACATTGGGTATACAAGACACAGGACGAAGACAATCATGAGACACTGGCAACATTGGGTACACAAGACACAGGACTAAGACAATCCTGAGACACTGGCAACATTGGGTACACAAGACACAGGACAAAGACAATCCTGAGACACTGGTAACATTGGGTACACAAGACACAGGACGAAGACAATCCTGAGACACTGGCAACATTGGGTACACAAGACACAGGACGAAGACAAACAAAACACAAAAACACAACACAGAAAACTGAAAGATGAGCAACACGGACTCCACCAAAATTGTAATTGTCAACCAGATCGTGGTGACGACCACTGGTCAACCAGATCGTGGTGACGACCACTGGTCAACCAGATCGTGGTGACGATTACTGGTCAACCAGATCGTGGTGACGACCACTAAATGTTTGTAGCAGTGACTTCAACATAGGAGCAACGTAGATTTATTCGAGTAGCTTTTGCGTCAGCAACTGAGCTCTGTCTAGAAAATCATTGTACTGGGCACAAACTCTAGAATAACGTATGAGTTGTGAAATGTAACATCCATACGCTGGTGATGCTGGAATATTGCTACTGATGAAAGGGGGGTTGACTATTGGTAAAGTGAAGTCATCACGTTTGTCATAAAGTTTTATTTTAATCATCATCCTTTGTCGATTTCAATGTGAAGATCAAGGTAAGAAACAGACTTTTAAGTGTCAGCTATATCGTTTACGTCAAGCCCATTTGGATAAATGCGATGCAGATAATCACCGAATCGGGAATTGTTCAATGACAGAACATCATAAATTATATAGAGCGGAAGCTGGAATTAAAGTTCTTGAAGGAAATCTGCCTCACAAGCGTGTAGAAACAAATCTACAAGTAGCACAAATCGTACCCATTGGAATACCAATCGTCTGTTAAAACAATCGTCCACCAAGCTGGACAAATATGTTGTCGATCAAACATTTCAATGATCTCGTCCTGATTGTGTGGTACTTGTCATACTTTCTGTAAATGATGAAAGTCCACCAATGAAATTCAGATGGTACCAACAATGTAAAAAAAAGTTGGAAGTACTTATGGGGTGATTAGAAGCCGTAAATTGAAGAAGACAGACAAAACAATGCAAAATGAAAAACGACAAACCTACAAACAAGACTGACCTGGAAAGGAATACAAAGATTGAGTCACACGAACCCACGTTAAAACAACCACATCAGTAGTGTAATGCATGCCTAGAGACGTTGCGCACGGTATCGGGGATACTGCGCTAATTCATTTTAAAATATCTATAAGACTTTTAATTTTTATTGAAGTTAGACCTATTATATATCAAAAGCTTCAAAATGTTGCAAACATTAACAATCGTATGCTTAAATAGTTCAAAATCCAATAATTAAAACGAATTTTGGCATAATATTAAAGAAAAATTGTTGAAAATCGTTGTAGACGCGTAACTAAATTGTTGCACATAAACTGAGGAAAATTGCCTAACAAAAAAACGTATTGCACAAAATTTTCTCTTGTTTCACAAGCAACGACGGAAAAGTCCGCCAATTACTTATACGCGTGGGATTGTGACGTTACGCTTGTTTCCCATTCAAGATGGTCACCTTCCAGATGAGGTTTGAGATGTAGACGCTGCAATTTATCGGAAAAATTTGTTGTAGAGTAATGGTAAACTACTCATAAAATATAATTTTATATATCATAACAGAACAAAAGTAAATATTCACAATGTGCATGTAACATAGAACTGAAAAATCGAAAAATGGGGGAAATCAAGATGATTCTGTTCAAAATTCAACGGTTTTACGAATTCTAATGAAAATGTCCCACACCGTTACGTGACCATTTCAAGCGTCGTCTTCTTGTATTCCATGCCATATCTTTTTTTACTAAACAAGGTTGATTATTTCTTAAAGAAATATTTACGATGTGCTTTTCAAAGTATTTTTCTATTCCAAAAATGGTTGAATTTCACAGAAAGATCTTATATACCAGAGGCGGATCCAGTTGGGGGCGCGCCCCCCCTAAAATTGGAAAAAATATTTTTTTTTGGCGTAAAATCGTGATTTTTCACACGAAATACCCCAAACATTTTCGCACCTCCCTCCGCTCGGCGCAATTTTTTAAAATTCGCCCCCCCCCCCTAACTTGAAATCCTGGATCCGCCCTGTATACTGATCGGGGAGTACAGTATGCAGCTTATTTGCGGTTTCTTAACAAAATGTCCTAAAGGGCACTTGGCGTAATTTTAGTGTTTTCGACGTAATATCTGGAAAAAAACTGCGACGTTTTTGACGTTACGCTTTATAGTACCAATACCGTACGCGACGTCTCTAGAGCGCTCGCCTATAGTGCGGTATATCGTGGGTTCGAGCGTCGGTATGATCAACCTAAAGACTAAATTTCGCATTTGCTGCTTCTCTGGTAAGCATTGCTGCAATAAGAAGTAAGAACATAGAATAGTTGGCTCGGAATCAGGATACTGTGTCCGAGTGGAGTGACATGCATACCATTGAACTTATGTATCAGTGATCTAGCAATATAAAAATCATGTAGCGTGTTGGTATAGTACAACACAGACATCATTATCATCTTATCGAAGTGTAACTTGTTCTCGCCATGGTGTTGCTAAATATGTGTTCACTTGGCGTTCGATATCAATCACGCACTTCGGAAGTCTTCCACTAAAAACAGGGGTGTTCCGGAAAAGTTAAATAGAGGTTGTCCTATATGTACGACAAAATCAGGTAACAAAATCTTAATTATTTCGTTATTTTTTTTGTAGAATTAATATAAAACAATGGAAATTATTATACCTCACATAATAAAGAATCAATTCTATTGATTAAAAGATGATCACATGACATAAAATAATCTGGATATTTTTGCTTCTAATCGCCGCCAACGGTGAATAACCTCAAGAATTACACACGTCTATTGAATAACCCTATTATTCAACGGTGAATAACCCTCGAAAATTACAACCTCCAGTAAATAACCCTAATGGAATAATACTTTAACAATTCAAATATTAAACAGTATATTTCAACTGTTTGTTCGGTATAATAAAACAGTTACGGCCCTCTGAAGAGGTGAATATCCAAAATTGTCAACCCTAGTAGGGTATTCACCTCTTCCGAGGGCCGTAATTGTATATTATAATTGATAAAGTAATTTATGAGGTGTATAATGAAATGCAATGTGGTATGTAAAAATGTTAACAACTATTGATAAAAAATATATTGAGCTTTTCAGGGCGTGGTAAGGTGTGATATCTTCGCAAGGCCTCTGGGGACCTAAGCCTTAGAGGGTTTAAAATAGATAGCTATTAAGGGATCCATAGGGGATCATCATACCTCCTTTAAATCCACGCCTTGTTGTAATGTAATCCTCGAGATGTTGCAATGAATTAAATAATTAAACATGTACATTCAGTATGGGTTTTATCATCTCGAATTATGTCAAATTATTGTACATGGTCGAGTTAACAATACAAGGGAAATAACTCGAAAACGATTACATAATCAAATCTGGTCTTCGATTTTCATATTTTCAATTTAGGAGTGAGTGTTATTGTTGTTTAACGTCAAAAGAGCAATGTTTCAGTTATATAATGGCTATAACAAGTTATATTTCAATGAGATGGTGATGTCAGGTTTGCACTAGACCAATACGTTTTGTTAGATCGACAGCCCCCGAGACGAGTACGCTAATTATTACATCACCGATTCGGTTTGAATGTAGGATAAATTATATTTCAGAAGTATATTGTGTTTATTCTATGGCCAAAGCGTTAATTATTTGTTTTATGTTGATATTGCTGTTCTTGCCGATTATGATATGTTTTATACTTATTTAAAACTGGTTGTCTGGAATTGAATAATATACAATTATAGTCTTTTGTTGAGGTCAATACGAGTTTTTATGGACCTTAAAAATGATATTGATTTCTAAGGTCCATAAAAACTCGTATTGACCGATACAAAAGACTGTAATTGTTCTATTACATTAAAATGAAAAGTGAAAGTGAAACCAAGTCTCCGAGATTTCTGCAAATCTCCGTTTGACTTCTGCAAGCCCATCGCCTGCGTCGGACATGATGATTACTTGCTCATTCTAAAGTAACGCTAATACGACGATTCTGATTGGACGAAATTTCACATTACCTTTATGTCCATTGGTCGAATAGAAGTAGAATTCACGTGATTCTTTTTATAGATTTCGTTAGAAAACGAAAGTGAAACCAAGTCAATACGAGTTTTAATCAAACAATATCAAATTTTACGGAATGTCAGGTGACAGCATGATAGCCAATAAAATTGTTTAAATAAAATAATTATGTAATAATAAATAATACGACATAATTTATCATACTTTCTATGTAGATTCGGAAGTATAACTATTATTTCAGAACCTAAATGATTTTATTCATTATTTCTTTTAAGGAGAATGTTCATTGTAGCTAGGAAAATAACATTTACCGAAAAATGTATGGCAGCATTCATACTGTTTTACTGAGACGAGAAACTAGAACAGTTTTCACATTTCTCTACGATTAATATAGCAAGATGTCTAAACATCTTTGTCGAGTAAATAACACCCTGTCATCTAAAAGGCATATTTGGGAAAATAGTGTTTTGTCCACTTGCAGTGTTTTACGAACAAAATTACACCATGTATACTAAAACTACTTAACGGAAAAAAAATCACCATAACCTCTAAAATCTGTTTACAGAAGAAATGATGAAATACCTCTTTCATACTAAAATTTTTTTTTCAAATAATACACAAGCCACCCAGTAAAATAATACTCAATGGAGAATACAATAACCTTCACACTGAAACTACTGCATCGAGAAAATATGGCTATGTCTAATGAAACCTCTTCACGAGGACATATACACCTCACCAACAGTTAAGGAACACCTATATCATTTTGATAAAAAAAAAATATTTTAAATTTGTTGGGTTTTTTTGTTACCATATTATTCTTTCATCTATTCTTAATCGACAGGTAAATTTTCACCTAGCGATTTATTTTCTTTATGTATGAAAAACGTTTTTACTATGCAACCCATCAGATTTCGCCTTGCAAGTTTCGTGCAATTAAACGTAACGTGTTTCTCGTGCTGTTGTTGTCGGTGTATACCATTCATATTCAAATTTTGATGATGCCCAGACGTATGTTAACACTTGAACAGAAATGGCAAATCATTAGCATGCGAAATACTGGATTGAGTCTGCGCAGAATTGCCGATCAGTTTGGGGTGTCACACAGTGTTATATCCAGGCTTTTGAAGCGCCATAGAGAAGCAAGGATCGTTAAAGAATGTGATCGTTCTGGTAGGCCACGTAAAACATCACCCAGAGATGACAGAGCACTATCGCAATCAGCTCGTCGTCGTCCATTTTCGACTGCACTTCGATTAAGCGACAACTGGGCGATTCATGGGCGTGTGAGAGTACGAACTGTTAACCGCAGACTCAATTGCGCACGTTTAAAAGCCCGAAGACCAATCAAAAGACCTTTGTTGACTCGAAGACATCGTCATGCTCGACACCAGTGGTCACGTGATCATCGTAATTGGAATTTGAGGCAATGGTGTAGAGTTCATTGGTCAGATCCTTCTACACCATATTGATGTTCGCATGCGGGTGTGGCGACCCAAGAATACAGCATATAGGGAACAACACATCTTAGGGACAACAGCTTTTGGCGGTGGAGGTGTCACTGTGTGGGGATGTTTTTCTTTCGACTGCAAAATGGACCTCTACGTTCTGAACGGTACCATGACAGGTAAAAAATATCGCGACAACATCATCCGGGATATCGTTGTGCCTCATTTTGACAATGATCGTCTTGCAACAAGACCGCTATTCATGGACGATAATGCTAGACCACACAGGGCACGGATCGTTAGTAATTATTTGCGTCAGGAGTCAATTGACAGTATTCCATGGCCAGCAATGTCACCGGATATGAACCCTATTGAGCATTTATGGGATGATATTGGACGGAAAATCAATGATCGGGTTCCAGCATGTCAGAATGTACAAGAATTGCGTGATGCTTTGGTCCAGGAATGGCAAAGTATACTCTTGAGAACTTTACGCCACCTTGTTCAAAGCATGAGACGACGTGTTGACGAACTATTCCGGAAGCGTGGAGGTTACACGTGTTACTGACCCCACTTGTATTGAAATGTAGTCTTAAATTGTCAATGTCGAGTTCTAAACATGATTTGTTGTAAACAAATATGTAGAAATATCAGATTTAGGTGAAACTTTTATTGAGTTTTTTTACTGCCATTTTACACACATTTTCCCCCTGAGTATTACTCTTCTAAACAAGCTTTAAAATGTCCAAATTTATAATTTGTATTTAGAATGCATTTACTTGTTTAATAAAATCATAAACCCAGTCCATTTAATAGATGTTTTGGCTATTTTTTTATTCCTTGAAAAAATCTTATTTAAAAATAATCGGGTGTTGCTTAAGTTTTGGCGAGGTGTATATATAGTAAGCCTATTACACGAGAAAACAACCCTTTGACCACTGAACTCCTTTACATACAAAATAACAGCATGTCAACTGACACTATTTTTTAGAAATTTACAGAGAATATATTTCACGAATATGGCTTTTCATATACATGGGATAGTCAAGATTTCCCGCACGAAGATTGGTTAAAGGCAGTCATTAAGTAGAGATTAATGGATCAATTTATACAGAATTTGAAGAATATTTAAATGTTTTAGATTATAAAAATGCCGTTTTATTATGTAGATTTCGAACTTGCAATACAAAGTTACCCATTGAAACAGGCCGCTGGTTAAATATTCCTAGACAGGATAGAGTATGCATCCTATGTAACAATAGAAACATAGGAGATGAATATCACTATTTGTTTGAATGCCAATTTTTTGCTCAGAAGAGAAAAGAATGTTTACCAAAATATTTTTATTACAAGACATAATACATTGAAATTTTCAGAACTTATGTCTACCAGAAGTAAACCGATTCAAAAAAAAATATGTTAAATTTATATGAAATATAAATGCAAATTTACCTTCCAGCTAGATATAAATTTAATTGACTTTGTAATATGTTTTATGTTTTTTCTGTTTGTTTCTGTATTGTATGTAAGTCATTGGTTGTATGCATGCATGTGATATGTTGTCTGTTTATGTTATTTTATGTAAATATTTGTAATTAGTTATCTCTGTACCGATGTTATGCGTCGGCTTTTTGAGAATAAAGATATATTTAGGAGAGAATGTCGCCTTGGTTACGAAATTCCTTTATGTGGCAAATAACTTCATGTCTAATGCTTTGTTCACCGAGGCCCATATTGCAATTTGAAAGAGGTTGAATTGTCCTCTGTCAGAATGCGTCCTCTACCACCCATTCAATCTGAGACATGCGCATTCAAACGTGGACGCCAATGTGAAGCAGGGGTTAATAGCTTTCATATTACCTCGTATCTCGCCTGGGATTGAGGATTTTCTTTGAGTCCGAATTCGTAGCTATCCCCACTTTCATACATGACGCTAGGCCATTTTCGTCCTGGCATGGGCATAGAATGCTCACTCAGACGTGGTTGTCAAAGTGAGGCAGAGGTTTATAACTTTATATTAAACACTCATCCTGTCAATTCTAAGGCATTTCAGATTTCTCTCGGATCGAATTCGCTTGATGCGATATATAGTAGAACAGAAACGGGTAGGGGTACACCATTTGTCAAAATGATGGTCCTACGTTCTATTGTATACAGTTTGTGAACTTACTGAAGTATATATTATAAGTGCATATCCATCTGTGGTCAAAATAAAGGTAAACAGTAAAATTTAATTTACTCAGGTAGACGGGTATGTTTACCATGTTCTATTACCTACAATTATATATGTTTTCTTCATTAAATTAATCATGTAAACAGTAAGTAGATTTATTTAAAACAAATATTTGTACAAAATGATAATTGATCAAGCGTTAATATTTGTTTGATAAGATATATTGTATACATTCTTATCAATTATAAAACTTCACAACATTTTTTGTTTTGTATATGGCAGACCAGTTTAGGATTATATTGTTTCGAATTTAAATTACATTTAAAACGTCTTGTAAATTTGAGTAACTCCCAAAGAAGGTATAACAACATATTTATATCTAGTTTAAAATCATAAAAATATAAAGAACATAAATCAGATTTGACATTGAATTTGTGACGGAATATCACAGAAGGAGGGAAAAAACTTAGAATAGAAAGAGGAGAATAGTGAATGTTTGTGATACAACTTAATTAGGATATACAGATATATATGTAATAAGGATTAACGTAAATCTTTTAACATGGTAAGTGACTGATCTGTAGATAATGGGATTATAACTGTTATCAAAATACATGTACATGAAGGTGTCAAACAAGATATGGTTAGAGCCAATGCGTTTAGAAGGGAGTCTGCTCTGTAGAGAATGAAAATGTTTATTAAAGGGGGATATGTTTTTGTAGATTGGGGCTTACTGTATAGGGAGCAACAATGTTGAAACCCAATATGCTTAGTAGGGGAGGGTCAAACTGTGGAGAAGCAATATTTCTAATAGGGGGACAACATTGTAGAGAACCAATATGTTTAAAAGGGAACCACACTGGGAAACCGATATGTTTATTACGGGAGTGGGACACATTGTAGAGAAGGAACATGTCCAGTAGGGGGACAACAATGGTGAAAACCAATATGTCTAGCAGGGGAGGGTCAAACTGTAGAGAAGCATCATGTCTAATAGGGGGACACAATGTTGAAGACCGATATGATTAGTAGGGGTGGGACACAATGTAAGGGAACAACAATATGCTTGGTAGGGACCGCACTAAAATCGATATGCTTATTAAGGGGAGGGTAACACTGTAGAATAGAAACATGTCTAGTACGGAGACAACAATGTATACTAATATGGGGTCAAGAATGTAGAGAATATGTTTAATTAGAAATAAATAGCATGGATGTAAAGCCACACGATAGACTATTAAACATTTCACTTAGACACGAATTAAGGAACAACGCTTTCATACTACTGTTGAAGACCCTACTGTGATTGTGAAATATACAACAGCTCATGCCCTAAAATGAGTGGTTACCATGGAGACTACACCAGAGAAAACCACTATACTTAGTAAAGTCACACTGTAGAGAACTGGTATCTTTAATAGTGGGACAACAATGTAGAAAATACAAAATGTAATATCTTTAGAGATGGGATTACACTGTAGAAAATACAAAATGTAATATCTCTAGAGATGGGATTACACTGTAGAAAATACAAAATGTAATATCTCTAGAGATGGGATTACACTGTAGAAAATACAAAATGTAATATCTCTAGAGATGGGATTACACTGTAGAAAATACAAAATGTAATATCTCTAGAGATGGGATTACACTGTAGAAAATACAAAATGTAATATCTCTAGAGATGGGATTACACTGTAGAAAATACAAAATGTAATATCTTTAGAGATGGGATTACACTGTAGAAAATACAAAATGTAATATCTTTAGAGATGGGATTACACTGTAGAAAATACAAAATTTAATATCTCTAGAGATGGGATTACACTGTAGAAAACGTATATACTTAGAAGTGAAGAAATCACAAATGTAATATCTCTAGAGATGGGATTACACTGTAGAAAACGTATATACTTAGAAGTGAAGAAATCACAAATGTAATATCTTTAGAGATGGGATTACACTGTAGAAAACGTATATACTTAGAAGTGAAGAAATCACAAATGTAATATCTTTAGAGATGGGATTACACTGTAGAAAACGTATATACTTAGAAGTGAAGAAATCACAAATGTAATATCTCTAGAGATGGGATTACACTGTAGAAAACGTATATACTTAGAAGTGAAGAAATCACAAATGTAATATCTTTAGAGATGGGATTACACTGTAGAAAACGTATATACTTAGAAGTGAAGAAATCACAAATGTAATATCTCTAGAGATGGGATTACACTGTAGAAAACGTATATACTTAGAAGTGAAGAAATCACAAATGTAATATCTTTAGAGATGGGATTACACTGTAGAAAACGTATATACTTAGAAGTGAAGAAATCACAAATGTAATATCTCTAGAGATGGGATTACACTGTAGAAAACGTATATACTTAGAAGTGAAGAAATCACAAATGTAATATCTCTAGAGATGGGATTACACTGTAGAAAACGTATATACTTAGAAGTGAAGAAATCACAAATGTAATATCTTTAGAGATGGGATTACACTGTAGAAAACGTATATACTTAGAAGTGAAGAAATCACAAATGTAATATCTTTAGAGATGGGATTACACTGTAGAAAACGTATATACTTAGAAGTGAAGAAATCACAAATGTAATATCTTTAGAGATGGGATTACACTGTAGAAAACGTATATACTTAGAAGTGAAGAAATCACAAATGTAATATCTTTAGAGATGGGATTACACTGTAGAAAACGAATATACTTAGAAGTGAAGAAATCACAAATGTAATATCTCTAGAGATGGGATTACACTGTAGAAAACGTATATACTTAGAAGTGAAGAAATCACAAATGTAATATCTTTAGAGATGGGATTACACTGTAGAAAACGTATATACTTAGAAGTGAAGAAATCACAAATGTAATATCTTTAGAGATGGGATTACACTGTAGAAAACGTATATACTTAGAAGTGAAGAAATCACAAATGTAATATCTTTAGAGATGGGATTACACTGTAGAAAACGTATATACTTAGAAGTGAAGAAATCACAAATGTAATATCTTTAGAGATGGGATTACACTGTAGAAAACGAATATACTTAGAAGTGAAGAAATCACAAATGTAATATCTTTAGAGATGGGATTACACTGTAGAAAACGTATATACTTAGAAGTGAAGAAATCACAAATGTAATATCTTTAGAGATGGGATTACACTGTAGAAAACGTATATACTTAGAAGTGAAGAAATCACAAATGTAATATCTTTAGAGATGGGATTACACTGTAGAAAACGTATATACTTAGAAGTGAAGAAATCACAAATGTAATATCTTTAGAGATGGGATTACACTGTAGAAAACGTATATACTTAGAAGTGAAGAAATCACAAATGTAATATCTTTAGAGATGGGATTACACTGTAGAAAACGTATATACTTAGAAGTGAAGAAATCACAAATGTAATATCTTTAGAGATGGGATTACACTGTAGAAAACGAATATACTTAGAAGTGAAGAAATCACAAATGTAATATCTCTAGAGATGGGATTACACTGTAGAAAACGTATATACTTAGAAGTGAAGAAATCACAAATGTAATATCTTTAGAGATGGGATTACACTGTAGAAAACGTATATACTTAGAAGTGAAGAAATCACAAATGTAATATCTTTAGAGATGGGATTACACTGTAGAAAACGAATATACTTAGAAGTGAAGAAATCACAAATGTAATATCTCTAGAGATGGGATTACACTGTAGAAAACGTATATACTTAGAAGTGAAGAAATCACAAATGTAATATCTTTAGAGATGGGATTACACTGTAGAAAACGAATATACTTAGAAGTGAAGAAATCACAAATGTAATATCTCTAGAGATGGGATTACACTGTAGAAAACGTATATACTTAGAAGTGAAGAAATCACAAATGTAATATCTTTAGAGATGGGATTACACTGTAGAAAACGTATATACTTAGAAGTGAAGAAATCACAAATGTAATATCTCTAGAGATGGGATTACACTGTAGAAAACGTATAGACTTAGAAGTGAAGAAATCACAAATGTAATATCTTTAGAGATGGGATTACACTGTAGAAAACGTATATACTTAGAAGTGAAGAAATCACAAATGTAATATCTTTAGAGATGGGATTACACTGTAGAAAACGAATATACTTAGAAGTGAAGAAATCACAAATGTAATATCTTTAGAGATGGGATTACACTGTAGAAAACGTATATACTTAGAAGTGAAGAAATCACAAATGTAATATCTTTAGAGATGGGATTACACTGTAGAAAACGAATATACTTAGAAGTGAAGAAATCACAAATGTAATATCTTTAGAGATGGGATTACACTGTAGAAAACGAATATACTTAGAAGTGAAGAAATCACAAATGTAATATCTTTAGAGATGGGATTACACTGTAGAAAACGAATATACTTAGAAGTGAAGAAATCACAAATGTAATATCTTTAGAGATGGGATTACACTGTAGAAAACGAATATACTTAGAAGTGAAGAAATCACAAATGTAATATCTTTAGAGATGGGATTACACTGTAGAAAACGAATATACTTAGAAGTGAAGAAATCACAAATGTAATATCTCTAGAGATGGGATTACACTGTAGAAAACGTATATACTTAGAAGTGAAGAAATCACAAATGTAATATCTTTAGAGATGGGATTACACTGTAGAAAACGAATATACTTAGAAGTGAAGAAATCACAAATGTAATATCTTTAGAGATGGGATTACACTGTAGAAAACGTATATACTTAGAAGTGAAGAAATCACAAATGTAATATCTCTAGAGATGGGATTACACTGTAGAAAACGTATATACTTAGAAGTGAAGAAATCACAAATGTAATATCTTTAGAGATGGGATTACACTGTAGAAAACGAATATACTTAGAAGTGAAGAAATCACAAATGTAATATCTCTAGAGATGGGATTACACTGTAGAAAACGTATATACTTAGAAGTGAAGAAATCACAAATGTAATATCTTTAGAGATGGGATTACACTGTAGAAAACGTATATACTTAGAAGTGAAGAAATCACAAATGTAATATCTTTAGAGATGGGATTACACTGTAGAAAACGAATATACTTAGAAGTGAAGAAATCACAAATGTAATATCTTTAGAGATGGGATTACACTGTAGAAAACGAATATACTTAGAAGTGAAGAAATCACAAATGTAATATCTTTAGAGATGGGATTACACTGTAGAAAACGAATATACTTAGAAGTGAAGAAATCACAAATGTAATATCTTTAGAGATGGGATTACACTGTAGAAAACGAATATACTTAGAAGTGAAGAAATCACAAATGTAATATCTTTAGAGATGGGATTACACTGTAGAAAACGAATATACTTAGAAGTGAAGAAATCACAAATGTAATATCTCTAGAGATGGGATTACACTGTAGAAAACGAATATACTTAGAAGTGAAGAAATCACAAATGTAATATCTTTAGAGATGGGATTACACTGTAGAAAACGAATATACTTAGAAGTGAAGAAATCACAAATGTAACTGAGCCTTCTGAAACATAACAGAGAATTTTTAACTGCATTGAAATGCAAATATACACACATTTAACGGTATTGACATGCAAATATACGCATGTTTAATTGTATTGGCATACACATATACACATGTTTAACTGCATTGACATACAAATATGCGCATGTTTAGCTGTATTGACATACAAATATGCGCATGTTTCGCTGCATTGACATACAAATATACACATGTTTAACTGTAGACATACAAATATACGCATGTTTAGCTGCATTAACATACAAATATGCGCATTTTTAGCTGCATTGACATGCAAATACACACATGTTTAACTGTATTGACATACAAATACACACATGTTTAACTGTATTGACATACAAATATACACATGTTTAGCTGCATTGACATACAAATATGCGCATGTTTAATTTTATTGGCATACACATATACACATGTTTAACTGTATTGACATGCAAATATACGCATGTTTAATTGTGTTGACAGGCGCATATACGCATGTTTAACTGCATTGACATACAAATATGCGCATGTTTAGCTGCATTGACATACAAATATACACATGTTTAACTGTAGAAATACAAATATACGCATGTTTAGCTGCAAATAATGCTGTGTCATGACTATCAACCAGAAGAATTTTACAACATAGCAGTAGTTATTTAAGGTTATCTAGTATTATCACCAATCCACCCTTCTGTTGTATTGTATTTGATAAAAAAAAGAATAAAATACAGTATTTTCAACTTTTAATATGGGTATTTATGTTTTAATGAGACAAATAGTAACAAATAGTCAGTTATTTATAGTCACTGAAGGCACGCTTTCGGTGAATTATTTTAATATGTATGCACGACAAACCGATAAATAATGGAGGACTTGATGTAGTATCATGTGATAGCATTTGTCCATATTATGTATACTATACTAAGAAATGTATTATTTTGTTTTGTAGGAGGATCTTTCGGAGGATCAAATTGCAGGTACTTGTATTTTAAATAATTTAATATTAACACGGATTAACTTATTGCACCTTAATCTGTTAAACTTGTATTATCATAAAGGCTATTGTGTTAGGGATTTTTATTGGGTATGCAATAAGCTTTTCATGCTTACATGAGTGCAATTGGTCATTATCCTATAAAGGCATCTTATAATGGTAATTATTAACATAATTCATTGATTTAAAAAGGTGAATGTTTTGAAATTAAATCTATTAAGCATGTAAACTGTCAAAGATCCATGAAAATACACTAATTAGTGTTTCATTACAGTAAACATACGAGCTAACGCTTCAGCTTGGTAAACATACGACCTAACGTTTCAGTTTGGTAAACATACGACCTAACGTTTCAGAATGGTAAACATACGAGCTAACGTTTCAGAATATTAGTTATATAGGCTTTAGACATGTAATACGGGCTCATATAACCTGTCTGTGTTTTATATTTCCTGAGCCGAAGGCGAGGGAAATATACAACACAGACAGGTTATATGAGCCCGTATTACCTGTCTAAAGCCTATATAACGAATTTGTCATACTGCAATACCATGGGTCCATATTACTCTGTGTAAAGCCTAAATAAAGAACATGACTACTATACATGTATTGTCTCATGAACATTTAACCCCAGATATGACTTTGCTTTAAAGAAGAAATTAATTCTTCAACATATTTAATAAACAACTTAACAATTTTAACAGAAAAATAAAAAGTGATTTAGAATTGCCTCAATATCGGCGTCAGAGTGACAGGCGAACCTGGGGGTCGCCATCTTGATTACGTATGATTTCAAAATGAGTTATCTTTCTTGGCACGTGCTTTCATATTACCGGCTAGAGCCGTATAATATGGATTAGTAAAATCGAGCAAATAACCAATCGGATCACTTAGATTTTCTATTGCAGTATGACAATGGTAAATATACGACCTAACGTTTGAGTTTGGTAAACATACGAGCTAACGCTTCAGTTTGGTAAACATACGAGCTAACGTTTCAGAATGGTAAACATACGACCTAACGTTTCAGTTCGGTAAACATACGACCTAACGTTTCAGTTTGGTAAACATACGACCTAACGTTTCAGAATGGTAAACATACGACCTAACGTATCAGTTTGGTAAACATACGACCTAACGTTTCAGAATGGTAAACATACGAGCTATCGTTTCAGTTTGGTAAACATACGAGCTAACGCTTCAGTTTGGTAAATATACGAGCTAACCTTTCAGAATGGTAAACATATGAGCTAACGTTTCAGAATGGTAAACATACGACTTAACGTTTCAGTTTGGTAAACATACGACCTAACGTTTCAGTTTGGTAAACATACGACCTAACGTTTCAGTTTGGTAAACATACGACCTAACGTTTCAGTTTGATAAATATACGAGCTAACGTTTCAGTTTGGTAAATATACGAGCTAACGTTTCAGTTTGGTAAACATACGAGCTAACGTTTCAGAATGGTAAACATACGACCTAACGTTTCAGTTTGGTAAATATACGAGCTAACGTTTCAGAATGGTAAACATACGACCTAACGTTTCAGAATGGTAAACATACGACCTAACGTTTCAGTTTGGTAAATATACGACCTAACGTTTCAGTTTGGTAAATATACGAGCTAACGTTTCAGTTATAGTAAACATACGACCTAACGTTTCAGTTTGGTAAACATACGACCTAACGTTTCAGTTTGGTAAATATACGAGCTAACGTTTCAGTTTGATAAATATACGAGCTAACGTTTCAGAATGGTAAATATACGAGCTAACGTTTCAGAATGGTAAACATACGACCTAACGTTTCAGTTTGGTAAACATACGAGCTAACGTTTCAGTTTGGTAAACATACGACCTAACGTTTCAGTTTGGTAAACATACGACATAACGTTTCAGTTTGGTAAATATACGAGCTAACGTTTCAGAATGGTAAACATACGAGCTATCGTTTCAGTTTGGTAAACATACGAGCTAACGTTTCAGTTTGGTAAACATACGAGCTAACGTTTCAGAATGGTAAACATACGAGCTAACGTTTCAGAATGGTAAACATACGAGCTAACGTTTCAGAATGGTAAACATACGAGCTAACGCTTCAGTTTGGTAAAAATACGACCTAACGTTTCAGTTTGGTAAACATACGACCTAACGTTTCAGAATGGTAAACATACGAGCTAACGTTTCAGTTTGGTAAACATACGACCTAACGTTTCAGTTTGGTAAACATACGACCTAACGTTTCAGAATGGTAAACATACGAGCTAACGCTTCAGTTTGGTAAAAATACGACCTAGCGTTTCAGTTTGGTAAACATACGACCTAACGTTTCAGTTTGGTAAACATACGAGCTAACGCTTCAGTTTGGTAAAAATACGACCTAACGTTTCAGTTTGGTAAACATACGACCTAACGTTTCAGAATGGTAAACATACGACCTAACGTTTCAGAATGGTAAACATACGAGCTAACGTTTCAGAATGGTAAACATACGAGCTAACGTTTCAGAATGGTAAACATACGACCTAACGTTTCAGTTTGGTAAACATACGACCTAACGCTTCAGAATGGTAAACATACGAGCTAACGTTTCAGTTTGGTAAACATACGACCTAACGTTTCAGAATGGTAAACATACGACCTAACGTTTCAGTTTGATAAATATACGACCTAACGTTTCAGAATGGTAAACATACGAGCTAACGCTTCAGAATGGTAAACATACGAGCTAGATTTTCAGCATAGTAGACACAAGAGTTAATGTTTCAGCTTGGTAAACACACGAACTAGCATTCAAAGGTGACAGACAATGCCAATGTAAGAAGAGTTTGAAGATACCAAAGTGGTAATCAGAATCCGTAAATCGCAGAAGGACAGACAACACAATGAGCAGGAGAAAAAGAATAAAAGGACAAACAACGATCTACAAAACAAAGCCAAGAATATGTCAATAACTTGGTAACGAACACATAATACCAAAGTCAGAAAATATTTTCGGGTATGAGGGTTACCCGGATAAGCAAATAACTACACTAGTAACAAATACATTTTGTAAGTATAAGGAAATATGTCGTTTATGGGTTATACTATATACATATCCGTGTAGTACCCAACAACAATCTAAGCACAAAATGAAAACATTTGATGTCATCTGCAACCTTCAATCAGAAACGTATGGAACCGATTGGTGAGGAAGAGATACTATCATTCCGCTGTTACAAAAATGACACCTGTTCTGATTTTCATTTATTGTGATGCGGTATATTATGAAAAGTTTGAAGATACCAAAGGGATAATTAGAAGCCGTAGGTCAAAGAAGGTCAGACAATACAATGACCAAAGGTAAGAGGACAAAAGGACAAACACTGCAGAAAACAAAAGATTGAGCAGCACGAGCCTCACTAAAACACGAGCCTCACTACAACACGAGCCTCACTACAACACGAGCCTCACTACAACACGAGCCTCACTACAACACGAGCCTCACTACAACACGAGCCTCACTACAACACGAGCCTCACTACAACACGAGCCTCACTACAACACGAGCCTCACTACAACACGAGCCTCACTACAACACGAGCCTCACTAAAACACGAGCCTCACTACAACACGAGCCTCACTACAACACGAGCCTCACTACAACACGAGCCTCACTACAACACGAGCCTCACTACAACACGAGCCTCACTAAAACACGAGCCTCACTACAACACGAGCCTCACTACAACACGAGCCTCACTACAACACGAGCCTCACTACAACACGAGCCTCACTACAACACGAGCCTCACTACAACACGAGCCTCACTACAACACGAGCCTCATTACAACACGAGCCTCATTACAACACGAGCCTCACTACAACACGAGCCTCACTAAAACACGAGCCTCACTACAACACGAGCCTCACTACAACACGAGCCTCACTACAACACGAGCTTCACTAAAACACGAGCCTCACTACAACACGAGCCTCACTACAACACGAGCCTCATTACAACACGAGCCTCATTACAACACGAGCCTCACTACAACACGAGCCTCACTAAAACACGAGCCTCACTACAACACGAGCCTCACTACAACACGAGCCTCACTACAACACGAGCTTCACTAAAACACGAGCCTCACTACAACACGAGCCTCACTACAACACGAGCCTCACTAAAACACGAGCCTCATTAAGCACGAGCCTCACTACAACACGAGCCTCACTAAGACACGAGCCTCATTACAACACGAGCCTCACTACAACACGAGCCTCACTAAAACACGAGCCTCACTACAACACGAGCCTCACTACAACACGAGCCTCACTACAACACGAGCCTCACTAAAACACGAGCCTCACTACAACACGAGCCTCATTACAACACGAGCCTCACTACAACACGAGCCTCACTACAACACGAGCCTCACTACAACACGAGCCTCACTACAACACGAGCCTCACTACAACACGAGCCTCACTACAACACGAGCCTCACTAAAACACGAGCCTCACTACAACACGAGCCTCATTACAACACGAGCCTCACTAAAACACGAGCCTCATTACAACACGAGCCTCACTACAACACGAGCCTCATTACAACACGAGCCTCACTAAAACACGAGCCTCATTACAACACGAGCCTCACTACAACACGAGCCTCACTACAACACGAGCCTCACTACAACACGAGCCTCACTACAACACGAGCCTCACTACAACACGAGCCTCATTACAACACGAGCCTCACTAAAACACGAGCCTCATTACAACACGAGCCTCACTACAACACGAGCCTCACTACAACACGAGCCTCACTACAACACGAGCCTCACTACAACACGAGCCTCACTACAACACGAGCCTCATTACAACACGAGCCTCACTACAACACGAGCCTCACTATAACACGAGCCTCATTACAACACGAGCCTCACTACAACACGAGCCTCATTACAACACGAGCCTCACTACAACACGAGCCTCACTACAACACGAGCCTCACTACAACACGAGCCTCACTACAACACGAGCCTCATTACAACACGAGCCTCACTAAAACACGAGCCTCATTACAACACGAGCCTCACTACAACACGAGCCTCACTACAACACGAGCCTCACTACAACACGAGCCTCACTACAACACGAGCCTCACTAAAACACGAGCCTCATTACAACACGAGCCTCACTACAACACGAGCCTCACTAAGACACGAGCCTCATTACAACACGAGCCTCACTACAACACGAGCCTCACTACAACACGAGCCTCACTACAACACGAGCCTCACTACAACACGAGCCTCACTACAACACGAGCCTCATTACAACACGAGCCTCACTAAAACACGAGCCTCATTACAACACGAGCCTCACTACAACACGAGCCTCACTACAACACGAGCCTCACTACAACACGAGCCTCACTACAACACGAGCCTCACTACAACACGAGCCTCACTACAACACGAGCCTCACTAAAACACGAGCCTCATTACAACACGAGCCTCACTACAACACGAGCCTCACTAAAACACGAGCCTCATTACAACACGAGCCTCATTACAACACGAGCCTCACTACAACACGAGCCTCACTAAAACACGAGCCTCATTACAACACGAGCCTCACTACAACACGAGCCTCACTACAACACGAGCCTCACTACAACACGAGCCTCACTAAAACACGAGCCTCACTACAACACGAGCCTCACTACAACACGAGCCTCACTAAAACACGAGCCTCACTACAACACGAGCCTCACTACAACACGAGCCTCATTACAACACGAGCATCACTACAACACGAGCCTCATTACAACACGAGCCTCATTACAACACGAGCCTCACTACAACACGAGCCTCACTAAAACACGAGCCTCATTACAACACGAGCCTCACTACAACACGAGCCTCACTACAACACGAGCCTCATTACAACACGAGCCTCATTACAACACGAGCCTCACTACAACACGAGCCTCACTAAAACACGAGCCTCATTACAACACGAGCCTCACTACAACACGAGCCTCACTACAACACGAGCCTCATTACAACACGAGCCTCATTACAACACGAGCCTCACTACAACACGAGCCTCACTACAACACGAGCCTCACTAAGACACGAGCCTCATTACAACACGAGCCTCACTACAACACGAGCCTCACTACAACACGAGCCTCACTAAAACACGAGCCTCACTAAAACACGAGCCTCACTACAACACGAGCCTCACTACAACACGAGCCTCACTACAACACGAGCCTCACTACAACACGAGCCTCACTACAACACGAGCCTCACTACAACACGAGCCTCACTACAACACGAGCCTCACTACAACACGAGCCTCACTACAACACGAGCCTCATTACAACACGAGCCTCACTAAAACACGAGCCTCATTACAACACGAGCCTCACTACAACACGAGCCTCACTACAACACGAGCCTCACTACAACACGAGCCTCACTACAACACGAGCCTCACTACAACACGAGCCTCACTAAAACACGAGCCTCATTACAACACGAGCCTCACTACAACACGAGCCTCACTAAAACACGAGCCTCATTACAACACGAGCCTCACTACAACACGAGCCTCACTACAACACGAGCCTCACTACAACACGAGCCTCACTACAACACGAGCCTCACTACAACACGAGCCTCACTACAACACGAGCCTCACTACAACACGAGCCTCACTACAACACGAGCCTCACTACAACACGAGCCTCACTACAACACGAGCCTCATTACAACACGAGCCTCACTAAAACACGAGCCTCACTACAACACGAGCCTCACTACAACACGAGCCTCACTACAACACGAGCCTTACTACAACACGAGCCTCACTACAACACGAGCCTCACTACAACACGAGCCTCACTAAAACACGAGCCTCATTACAACACGAGCCTCACTACAACACGAGCCTCACTAAAACACGAGCCTCATTACAACACGAGCCTCACTACAACACGAGCCTCACTACAACACGAGCCTCACTACAACACGAGCCTCACTACAACACGAGCCTCACTAAAACACGAGCCTCACTACAACACGAGCCTCACTACAACACGAGCCTCACTAAAACACGAGCCTCACTACAACACGAGCCTCACTACAACACGAGCCTCATTACAACACGAGCATCACTACAACACGAGCCTCATTACAACACGAGCCTCATTACAACACGAGCCTCATTACAACACGAGCCTCACTACAACACGAGCCTCACTAAAACACGAGCCTCATTACAACACGAGCCTCACTACAACACGAGCCTCACTACAACACGAGCCTCATTACAACACGAGCCTCATTACAACACGAGCCTCACTACAACACGAGCCTCACTAAAACACGAGCCTCATTACAACACGAGCCTCACTACAACACGAGCCTCACTACAACACGAGCCTCATTACAACACGAGCCTCATTACAACACGAGCCTCACTACAACACGAGCCTCACTACAACACGAGCCTCACTAAGACACGAGCCTCATTACAACACGAGCCTCACTACAACACGAGCCTCACTACAACACGAGCCTCACTAAAACACGAGCCTCACTACAACACGAGCCTCACTACAACACGAGCCTCACTACAACACGAGCCTCACTACAACACGAGCCTCACTACAACACGAGCCTCACTACAACACGAGCCTCACTACAACACGAGCCTCACTACAACACGAGCCTCACTACAACACGAGCCTCACTACAACACGAGCCTCACTACAACACGAGCCTCACTACAACACGAGCCTCACTACAACACGAGCCTCACTACAACACGAGCCTCACTACAACACGAGCCTCATTACAACACGAGCCTCACTACAACACGAGCCTCACTACAACACGAGCCTCATTACAACACGAGCCTCACTACAACACGAGCCTCACTACAACACGAGCCTCACTACAACACGAGCCTCACTACAACACGAGCCTCATTACAACACGAGCCTCACTACAACACGAGCCTCACTACAACACGAGCCTCACTACAACACGAGCCTCACTACAATACGAACCTCACTACAACACGAGCCTCACTACAACACGAGCCTCACTACAACACGAGCCTCACTACAACACGAGCCTCACTACAACACGAGCCTCACTACAACACGAGCCTCACTACAACACGAGCCTCACTACAACACGAGCCTCACTACAACACGAGCCTCATTACAACACGAGCCTCACTACAACACGAGCCTCACTACAACACGAGCCTCATTACAACACGAGCCTCACTACAACACGAGCCTCACTACAACACGAGCCTCACTACAACACGAGCCTCACTACAACACGAGCCTCACTACAACACGAGCCTCACTAAAACACGAGCCTCACTAAAACATGAGCCTCACTAAAACACGAGCCTCACTACAACACGAGCCTCACTAAAACATGAGCCTCATTACAACACGAGCCTCACTACAACACGAGCCTCACTAAAACACGAGCTTCACTAAAACATGAGCCTCACTAAAACACGAGCCTCACTACAACACGAACCTCACTAAAACATGAGCCTCATTACAACACGAGCCTCACTACAACACGAGCCTCACTAAAACACGAGCCTCACTAAAACATGAGCCTCACTAAAACACGAGCCTCACTACAACACGAGCCTCACTAAAACATGAGCCTCATTACAACACGAGCCTCACTACAACATGAGCCTCACTACAACACGAGCCTCACTACAACACGAGCCTCACTAAAACACGACCCTCACTACAACACGAGCCTCACTACAACACGAGCCTCACTAAGACACGAGCCTCACTAAAACATGAGCCTCACTACAACACGAGCCTCACTAAAACACGAGCCTCATTACAACACGAGCCTCATTACAACACGAGCCTCACTACAACACGAGCCTCATTACAACACGAGCCTCACTACAACACGAGCCTCACTACAACACGAGCCTCACTACAACACGAGCCTCACTAAAACATGAGCCTCACTACAACACGAGCCTCACTAAAACACGAGCCTCACTACAACACGAGCCTCACTACAACACGAGCCTCGCTAAAACATGAGCCTCACTACAACACGAGCCTCACTACAACACGAGCCTCACTACAACACGAGCCTCACTACAACACGAGCCTCACTAAAACATGAGCCTCACTACAACACGAGCCTCACTAAAACACGAGCCTCACTACAACACGAGCCTCACTACAACACGAGCCTCATTACAACACGAGCCTCACTACAACACGAGCCTCACTAAAACACGAGCCTCACTACAACACGAGCCTCACTACAACACGAGCCTCACTACAACACGAGCCTCACTACAACACGAGCCTCACTACAACACGAGCCTCACTAAAACACGAGCCTCACTAAAACACGAGCCTCACTACAACACGAGCCTCACTAAAACACGAGCCTCACTACAACACGAGCCTCACTAAAACACGAGCCTCACTACAACACGAGCCTCACTACAACACGAGCCTCACTACAACATGAGCCTCACTAAAACATGAGCCTCACTACAACACGATCCTCACTACAACACGAGCCTCACTACAACACGAGCCTCACTACAACACGAGCCTCACTAAAACACGAGCCTCACTACAACACGAGCCTCACTACAACACGAGCCTCACTACAACACGAGCCTCACTAAGACACGAGCCTCATTCAAACACGAGCCTCATTACAACACGAGCCTCACTACAACACGAGCCTCACTACAACACGAGCCTCACTAAAACATGAGCCTCACTACAACACGAGCCTCACTACAACACGAGCCTCACTACAACACGAGCCTCACTAAAACACGAGCCTCACTACAACACGAGCCTCACTACAACACGAGCCTCACTAAAACACGAGCCTCACTACAACACGAGCCTCACTAAAACATGAGCCTCACTACAACACGAGCCTCACTACAACCGGAGGTGAATTCAGGTGCTCCATGGTGTTACTCTTGTTTGAGCAACACGAGCTTCACTAAAACCGGAGGTGAATTCAGGTGCTCCATGGTGTTACTCTTGTTTGAGCAACACGAGCCTCACTACAACTGGAGGTGAATTCAGGTACTCCATTGTGATACTCTTGTTTGAGCAACACGAGCCTCACTAAAACCGGAGGTGAATTCAGATACTCCATGGTGATACTCTTGTTTGAGCAACACGAGCCTCACTAAAACCGGAGGTGAATTCAGGTGCTCCATGGTGTTACTCTTATTTGAGCAACACGAGCCTCACTACAACCGGAGGTGAATTCAGGTGCTACATGGTGATACTCTTGTTTGAGCAACACGAGCCTCACTACAACCGGAGGTGAATGCAGGTGCTCCATGGTGTTACTCTTGTTTGAGCAACACGAGCCTCACTACAACCGGAGGTGAATTCAGGTGCTCCATGGTGTTACTCTTGTTTGAGCAACACAAGCTTCACTACAACCGGAGGTGAATTCAGGTGCTACATGGTGTTACTCTTGTTTGAGCAACACGAGCCTCACTACAACCGGAGGTGAATTTAGGTGCTCCATGGTGTTACTCTTGTTTGAGCAACACGAGCCTCACTAAAACCGGAGGTGAATTCAGGTGCTCCATGGTGTTACTCTTGTTTGAGCAACACGAGCCTCACTACAACCGGAGGTGAATTCAGGTGCTCCATGGTGTTACTCTTGTTTGAGCAACACGAGCCTCACTACAACCGGAGGTGAATTCAGGTGCTCCATGGTGTTACTCTTTTTGAGCAACACGAGCCTCACTACAACCGGAAGTGAATTCAGGAGCTCCATGGTGTTACTCTTGTTTGAGCAACACGAGCCTCACTACAACCGGAGGTGAATTCAGGTGCTCCATGGTGTTACTCTTGTTTGAGCAACACGAGCCTCACTACAACCGGAGGTGAATTCAGGTGCTCCATGGTGTTACTCTTTTTGAGCAACACGAGCCTTACTACAACCGGAGGTGAATTCAGGAGCTCCATGGTGTTACTCTTGTTTGAGCAACACGAGCCTCACTAAAACCGGAGGTGAATTCAGGTGCTCCATGGTGTTACTCTTGTTTGAGCAACACGAGCCTCACTAAAACCGGAGGTGAATTCAGGTGCTCCATGGTGTTACTTTTGTTTGAGCAACACGAGCCTCACTACAACCGGAGGTGAATTCAGGTGCTCCATGGTGTTACTCTTGTTTGAGCAACACGAGCCTCACTACAACCGGAGGTGAATTCAGGTGCTACATAGTGTTACTCTTGTTTGAGCAACACGAGCCTCACTACAACCGGGGGTGAATTCATGTGCTCCATGGTGTTACTCTTGTTTGAACAACACGAGCTTCACTACAACTGGAGGTGAATTCATGTGCTCGATGATGTTACTCTTGTTTGAGCAACACGAGCCTCACTACAACCGGAGGTGAATTCAGGTGCTCCATGGTGTTACTCTTGTTTGAGCAACACGAGCCTCACTACAACCGGAGGTGAATTCAGGTGCTCCATGGTGTTACTCTTGTTTGAGCAACACGAGCCTCACTACAACCGGAGGTGAATTCAGGTGCTCCATGGTGTTACTCTTGTTTGAGCAACACGAGCCTCACTACAACCGGAGGTGAATTCAGGAGCTCCATGGTGTTACTCTTGTTTGAGCAACACGAGCCTCACTAAAACCGGAGGTGAATTCAGGTGCTCCATGGTGTTACTCTTGTTTGAGCAACACGAGCCTCACTAAAACCGGAGGTGAATTCAGGTGCTCCATGGTGTTACTCTTGTTTGAGCAACACGAGCCTCACTACAACAGGAGGTGAATTCATGTGCTCTATGGTGTTACTCTTGTTTGAGCAACACGAGCCTCACTAAAACCGGAGGTGAATTCAGGAGCTCCATGGTGTTACTCTTGTTTGAGCAACACGAGCCTCACTAAAACCGGAGGTGAATTCAGGAGCTCCATGGTGTTACTCTTGTTTGGCTATTCACATTTAATTCATCTATCATTGTTTCTATGCAGAAACATTTGAACGAAAAAGTTAATGGACGACGACATAGGGTATTCTGGGTAATTATATTTTTGCCCTGTCTTTGTCGTCGTAATGATGTTAATTATACAAAGATAATCCTAGACATTTGTAGAAGTATTTGTTTCCTTTTGAGAATATTAATAATTTATTTCATTAATCTCTCCTTTTTTTTCTTTTCTTTTTTTGCTGTAAATTCTGTCTTTTCGTTTATGTTTTTGCAATGCTTTTAAAACAACACATTATAATACGTATGCTGAGCCTAATAGATTAGTATTTGTATTTTCATGTAGAATTTAAGGAAGCATTTAGTTTGTTTGACAAAGATGGTGATGGAACGATCACTACAAAGGAGTTAGGAACAGTAATGCGATCTCTAGGACAAAACCCGACAGAATCCGAACTTCAGGATATGGTAAATGAGGTTGATATTGACGGTATGTATATTAATTCATCATTTTTAAGTTCGAACCCCGTTCATGGCGAGGTGTACTCGATACAACATTATGTGATAAAGTTTGTCAGTGACTTACGAAAGGTCGGTGGTTTTCTAAGGATACTCTTGTTTCCTCCACCAATACAACTGACCTCCACGATATTGCTGAAATATTGTTGAAAGTGACGTTAAACACCATAAACCAAACAAATCCAATCATCATGGATTATATCTTAAAGTTATTGTTGCCAATATTACTGCATTCTACATAATTCTAGGAACAGAACAAATACGGTATGACGACAGCTAATGTCTATGATAATTATAAAATACATGACTTATTTAGCTAGTATTATCACATTTTATTTACTAGTAAGCTTGTATTTTTGATAGTTGGGGAATGTATATGAATTAGATATTAGATATTTGACAGCGTTGTGGAATTCGTATACTGCACAATTTATCCGAGAGCTAATATTAAGCTCGACCATTAAGTTCTTATGTGACCTTCCATGGGCACACTAGTGGTGGTCACTAAAATGTCGTAGGCGAAGTAAATGAGGGATTATTACAGTGTGAACAACTTCTGTGTCATCTGTGAGACAGACACTATTTAGCAGTCAATCAATTCATGATAATGACCAGAAAACAACCGAAGTGACGACATCACCTAACAACCATTTACACAATATAAAACTACAATTTACACGATATAAAACTACAATTTACACGATATAAAACTACAATTTACACGATATAAAACTACAATTTACACGATATATAACTACCATTTACAGCCTACCCTTCCTGAGCACCTGGGTTCACCTCCGGTTTTTAGTGCGGTTCGTGTTACTCGATCCTTAGTTTTATGTGTATGTTTTGTAGATCGTTGTTTGTCCTTTTGTACTTTTTCTTTTGGCCAAGCTCTTCTTACACAATACCTAACCACTATTTGCACAATATATAGCTAACATTTAGAGAAATCATACAACATTGTAGAAAAATGAAGCATGTAAAATAATAACTTTATTTCTTATTTTAGGAAACGGCACAATTGATTTTGAAGAATTTTTGCAAATGATGGCAAAGAAAATGAAGGACACTGATACTGAGGAGGAAATGAAAGAAGCATTTAAAGTTTTCGATCGTGATAATAATGGCTTTATTAGTGCACAAGAACTAAGACTTGTTATGGCCAACTTAGGGGAAAAGTTGACTGATGAAGAAGTAGAAGAAATGATTAAAGAGGCAGATATGAACGGTGATGGACAAGTGGATTACCCTGGTGTGTATAATGTTTGTTTGATGTTAATGATCACAATTTGATCAAATGTTGTATTCAATGCTTGGCATTGACCGTGTCCTATTTCTAAGTAGATATCATTTACATGATAGTTTGCATTGTGATCTATTTATAGAGTTTTTAACGAGTACAATGACAATACAGTTGATTGACTTAATTTGAAGGTACAATTGAATGAAAATGTCGTTACATACACATCACATCAACCAATAGTAGGGTTAGGGTTAGGGTCTTTAACGCCACTTTTAACAATATGTCAGTTATATCGTGGCGACCAGTTTTATAGGTGGAGGAAACCGGAGTACCCGGAGAAAACTATCGACCTGCCGCAAGTCAGTGGTTTTCTCCGGCTACTCCATTTTATAAGTCAATGAACTTTATTATCATAATGCTCGCCCATAACTGTTAATATCTCACAGTACAAACTAGCATGTACATGTAGATATCTAATATTTAACGCGCACGACTCGTTTCTGGAATAACCTTCATCAAGTACGCTCAAGGTCAAAATACTGGAAAGCCAAATCATTGAAAAGTACATGACAGCACGAAAACCAACGGGCCTATACAGGCAGCTAAAATTGACAAACGTCACTCACTATATAGTCCATCGTCGTATTTCTGTATTAAACTTCTGCTTGACACCATACTCCATACCCACGATACACGGTATTGACGTCTTTAATTTAGTGATTCTAGATATCGTCATGTAGATACTGTATCTTCAATATGTGAATCATGATTTTATTATACCTTTCATATACACTACCATTACTTTATTTATATGTCTGTGCAAAATTAACTCTACTTTTTATTTACAGAATTCGTTACCATGATGACCAAAAGATAAAGTTAACAAGACTCGCTCCTATTTGTTTATTGTTTAACATTCAGTATTAGATTTATTATTATTTAATGACCTTCAACAAGATAAACAATCTATATTTATGTGTCAAAATGTATCATGTATTTTGAATGAGGTAGACTATTAGAAGCCTTACAAACAAACATATATATGTACTAATTTGGGATGACAAATCAATGACTAGCTAGATAGTCATGACAATGCGACATTACTAGCTAGATAATCATAAAAATACCACGTAACTAGAATAACCATTAGTTTCAGTCGCTTAGCAGAAAGTAGGGTTGTCTCCCTTTCTTTTCTAAATTGTTTTGTATTTCTAAGCAGAACATCTTAACATAACATTCATTTATTCAAATTAAACTGATAGATTTATCAAACATAATCGAATAAACTATTACACTGACAGAGTTAGCTCATGTGGAAATTCAACTGCCACCATTGAAGATAGTGTATGAGCATTACAAATGCATTTACAGTGGAAAAATGATAAATAGAGAAAATTCATTGATCTCCTCTTGAAAATGTGCAGCGTTTATCATTTTTATTTTTTGCTTTTTATTATTCGATTTTGATTGCAAGTAAAATATATTATTTGTAATGAGAGCGCAATCTTATACTTGATGTGTTGTGGGTATGACGTTATGTGTACATAATATCATATATGTATAATTTTTGTAGTTATTTATTTCAACTGGAAGGACAAAGTATTATTACTTTAACATGTAGTGTAACAGGGGATAAATTTGTCCGTTGTCACATTTAGACATCAGTATCTACTCAAAGGCAAAACAAAACATTCAACACTAAATAAACCGAAAATCAGTTAGTTTAAATAAAAATGTAGATATCAAATTTAGTGCGCACGACGCTTTCCTGGAATAACCTTCATCAGGTGACGCTCAAAGTCGAAAGATTAGAAAGTCAAATAATTTAAAGTGTTAGGAGCATGGAAAACAAATGGTATAAACAGGATAGACAAAATCATCTAATGTCATCTATGTCTGAGGGAGGAGAACATATCATCTAATGTCATCTATGTCTGAGGGAGGAGAACATATTGTATTTGAAAATGGATCAAATACAAGTTAAACAAACTGATGAAGTCTTCTCCAAATTTCTATTTGTTACATTAAAGAAAAATAGATGTATGTATTACTATATATAGTACTAATAACGAATCGATGATGTTATCAATATTCACAAACAAGATGAAAGTAGAAATAAAATTAAGATGGATTCATATGATATGCATGTTCACTCAATTCAATTCCATTTATGCGATCAGATATATCTTTTAACATTAAAAAAAAGTTATTTTAATTATAATTAAAGTTTGTTGACACCTGTCACAAAATTGATATCTAGATTGTAAGTTGTAACCGTGTTGGGATTACCTATCAAGATAGTATATATACAATAATCAATATTTGGGGTTCTTGAGTGAAAACCATTGGTCTATGTACCAGTTAATGTATTTATTTTTCATCAATGATTTTAACCAATGATGCATGTTATGATATTTATATATATTTGATGTTGTAATGCATTAACTTGCAGGTTGAAATGGTTTGTAAATTGTATTTATTGTTGCCACCATGATTTACCTCTGTGATATCGTACGTAATTAGTGTACATAATGTATTATAGATGTATAAGATGCTATAAGTCTTCCGATGGATATCGAGACAAGCACATGTTACAAGCATAATTTGACGTTATTTATCTTGTATTTCTTGTTATTGTCCCCCAAAACAGGGATGTAACATTTGATGTGATATTAAAATTAAAATATTTAGATACTTAGTGTCTGAGCCAGACTATTAAACTCACAATTCCTTAAAAGGTATTTTTATTTCCTCCACCAGTCAATACAAGTCATGTACTAAGGTGGAATCCTTGATTTAGCATCCACAACACCCCCAACCTCAAATATTAAAAGCTATCAATATATTTGTATGAAAAGTTTGAAGTTACTAAAGGGGCTATCAGAAACTGTAAATTGGAGAAGGACAGATAATACAATGGTCAAAGGAAAAAGGACAAAAGGACAAATAATAATCTACAAACAGAAGGTCAGATAATACAATGGTCAGAGGAAAAAGGACAAAAGGGCAAACAATATAAAACTCTACAAAAAAAAACTAAAGATTGAGCTGAAACGAAACCCACTAAAAGCTGGGGATGAACTCAGGTGCAGCGGTTGAACTCAGGTGCTGCGGTTGAACTCAGGTGCTGTGGAAAGGTTATTATGTCATATTCCACTAATGACACCTTATGTTTTAAAACATGTAAATAATATGATCGATCTTCTGAAATATCATAAACAGTTGAATATTTGTACTTATTATACCTCACTAACTTCTCATTGGCTTAAATTAAATCACAAGACCTGAAACAATTTTAATGTTTTGTGAAAATTAACCCAAACGGGAAACAACTAGTCGTTTACTGGGTAACAACCCTAGTGTTCCCCGGTAAACAACTCATTGCGTGCCTCAAAAGGGAAACAACTCTTTCCGGAAGTGACATTGTCGGTGTTGAACATATTACTGAGGGCCGGTTTGTGCCATATATCACTGGTTGTGTTGTGAACTTTAATATAAACATGAAATAGTTTAACATTTGTTAAAAATTTGTCAAAAGTTATTAAACACACATTTTAAATCTGTTGAAAATATTACTGATGGCCGGTTTTTGCCCTATATCACTGGTTGTGTTGTACGCTTTAATATAAACATGAAATAATTTAACATTTGTTAAAAATTTGTCAAAAGTTTGTAAGCACCCATTTTGTTTAAATACATGTATTTATTTAAATGCCCAATCCTTGGTCTGTTGTTCGGTATAATAAAACAGTTATTGCCTTCAATGGATTGTAAACATCAAGAATGGTTAACCCTCAAGGGGTTGTTTGCCTCGGGCTAAAGCCTTCGGGAAAACAACCCCCTTCAGGTTAACAATTTTGGATGTTTACATCCATTGAAGGCAATAATTGTTTAATATTATATTCTAGTACACGTGGGTACGGATGGTTCATCAATACTTGCTGGCCTATATGTATATTCTTTTTAAATTTATTCCAAAACTAAAACAAATAACCTCAAATTTAGCTTTATCAAAATATCGAAGACGTTTTTTCATTGCACAGCCCTCATTTCAGTGACTTCTCACATATTTCATATCCCAGTGAAGATGATGGTAATCGACGTTTGTTTACTTGTTTGTTTGGTTGATGGTGCTTAACGCAACTTTCAACAATATTTCAGTTATATCTTGGCGGTCAGTTTTATTTGTGGAGGAAACCTGAGGACCCGGAGAAAACCCCCGACCTGTCGTAAGTCGTTGACAAACTTTATCACATAAGGTTGTACACCTCGCCCTTATCGAGATTCGAACTAACAACATCAGTGGTGATAGGCACCGGTTGCATAGGTAGTTGTAAATCCAACTGCAATACGATCACGACGGCCCGCAGATGATAATCGGTACAACGGATACTAGTATATTCATGATATTTAGACTTCTGTCCGAAATGTAAGGCAAATAGATAATGTAGTTCTAATATTCATGACAAGTGTGATGACTTGTGCTTTTCAATCGTAAATTCACATTTTAAGCAGTATTACCAACGTCTACCCCCACATATGGAGTCTACATATCTGAGTTCATACGATATTGTAGAGCCTGTTATAATTGTTAAACATGTCTAAACTGAAGACTTCATTTATAAACAAGTTGCTTGTTGAGAGATACTAATTATCTAACCTATAGTAGCTTGAAGATGCCGGAGGTCGAAGGACAGACAATACAATGGCCAACACAGCAATAATCTACAAAACTCTACAAAGAAAACTAAAGATTGAGCAACACGAACCTCACTATAAGCGGGGATACATTCAGGTGCTCCATAAGGTTAAGTATATGTTGCCTTACGTGTGGCACCGTCATGTTAATCGTCTTACAAACTCGACAAGTCATGAATGAGGAAATGATGAGATTGTGATAACGACCAGCGGAGCATATCCGTGGTCACTTGTGAAACCGATATTCCGTAACGGTTAATCAAGTCGTGGTGGTGATCTTAAAACTGTCGACCACTTAAACACCAGGAATATTGGATCAGTAGCTTCCTTGTTAGCAACAACCCTATACCAAGGAAATCATGATAGAAACCACCATCTCTGGAATCTCGTAGCAACTGAGACATAGGGATACTCCAGGAGCAGTTGCAATGCTGCTACATGTAAATGTAAAGTTTGGAAAAATGAGAAAATGATATTTTTTTCTATCGTAGAGTTCCGTTATGGCAGGTATTAAAGGCGCTCGATCGTGATCCGTAATGACATATTTCATCATGGAACCTATTGAAGTTGTGGGTGATTGGTTACTATTTAAATTAATTATCGTTGTTATTTATCTACGTTGTATGGACTAATAATTCAAAAGATTAATTAACACTCTAAAGACAATACGTTTTACTACAATGCACGACTGCATACGTTGTGTATCTAGGTTATAATAATTTAAATCTTTGTATACAATGATATGATATGATTCACCCTTTCTTTGTAGCAGTACATATTGAATAGAAACTATATTGTCTTGTATACGAACAACAATAACTTTACACTATGATGTTTTGACTTCTACATACAGTTATAAAATGGTAAGTTCATGTTTAGTAAATAGAATATAATAGTATAGTGGCAGGTGAAAGATTATTTTGTCTCGCTTACGTTTTTTATTATATCACCAATTTCGTAATGGGTTGACTTATACTATCTGTTATTTATTACACATTCTAATATGACGTCCTTCAAACGCTTTGAGTCCAAATCCGTGGTAAAAATAATATATACCTACAGCCATTGTAATTTATGACGTCATCGACAATTTATAACGATATTTTACCAATTTTTACACGTTAGAATCGAAATAATTCATGGAAGCCATATGTATACGGGTAGGCCTTTATGTCAGCTTTTTACCCCTCGCTTTCGCTCGGGGTAAAACTTCGTGACATAAAGGCCTACCCGTGGTAAAAACAATATATACATACGGCTTCCATGAATTATTTCTTAATTTTACTATGCATGAAAAACTGCATCGGTAGTCATAATTATGGCTATTGTGGTAGATCGTGGGTTCGAGTCACGGTCGAGTCGGTAGTGATATGGTTATTGTGGTACATCGTGGGTTCGAGTCACGGTCGAGTCAAACCTAAGACTATAACATTGGTATTTGATGCTTCTCCTCTAAGCATGCACTATTAAGGAGTAAGAGCAAAGACTGGTTGGTTCGGAATCATGATAATATGACCGAGTGGAGCGACATGTATGCCTGAGTATTGCTGTTTCAGTGAATTACACTATACAGATCTAATTAAGCGTGTTGGTCTATAACAGACATCATCACCATCTCATAGCTTGTTGTCGTCATGATCATGTTGAAAAATACTCTTTTGGCAATAAACAACAATCAATTACTTTGTGTGTGAAAAGAACTATTATTTAATAGAACTACAAAAACAAATAAACAAACATTTTTGATGACTTGACAACAAACAGTCGTATGTAGCATAGGAGACAACGTAATCAGAACAATTTATATCGTATTAAATGTCATATAGGTTACAGTAGATAGTTTACTACTTTTGTCATCATCTTGTAATGAATTCATAAAATCAGAACAAAATATCATTCTAATAGATACATAATATACCAGATATATTATTGCTTTATAATATCATCTTAATTATCAGTTAGGTTGATCAAAAGTTACTTGATTTTGTTCCCCCATCTGATTGAACGCATGTTCTGTGTATGTCTGTTGATTGTATTGTTGCTGATGACAATCCTTTGTTGGATTTCATATCAATAAAGAATTTGAATTTATTAAATACATAAACCCTTTGATTTCCTTTTAATTGACATGTAAGTACATATTATGACAGGTTGAAGGAATTTAATCTGTGGGATTTTTTATTTTTATTATTATATGGTTCTATAATGTATTTCCAGTGTATTGCTTCATTCGTTATTTGCATATGTGAACTGGGGTACAAAGTTACTTTTGTACTTACACTGACATTGACTGACATTGCCGACCTCTACGAATTTATTGTCGGATCATGTGGTCGTCCATTATATTTTCATTTTATATTTTACTGTGTTAGTTTATATACTGTACTTAAAGTTTTTTTTAATCAAGTAAATAATTGAAAACAGTATCTAATTGTGAACATTGGACACGAGTACCTACTATATTGTCATTAAAAGACATTCCCCTTTGAATAAGTGTACTTTCCCTGTGGTCATTCAAATGCATTCCCCTTTGGCTATTTGTTTTCTCCACGTTGTTCTTCAAAGATACAGAAAATTGTGTCTTAACGACCCAAAATAAACCTTTTTTTTTGTCGATTTCTATATTATTGAGACGTTTTATATACCATTTACTATCGTAAATAGCGATCGCGCCGTCGAAGCTTCTATGGTAAATTAAACATTGCACAAATGATTGATTTTTAAAATAATACCGGTACTTTAATGAATAAATTCAAATGACAGTACTTTATAATCGGTGAATGCAAGATGGATTTTCCTATTGCCACACGAATCCCATCTTTTTAGGACAGCGTCTGGATTTACTTGCCCAACATTATCATGACGGTGGACTTCGCCAACCCGAACAGGCGATCTTAAGTCATTGTTGCTCTACACCAAGTCTTGAGGCGCCGAAGAGCCGAGAAAGATCTCTCACATGTCACAGGAACCGATTAATGTCAGAACCCCACCTCCTCTCTCTGTTTTTCTCTCTCTCCAGAAAATCAGACGAAGCAAATGGTAGTTACGACCCTGTCATTAAAAAACGTTCCCTGAACAGGAGTGCCTTCCATTTTGTCTTTGTTTTCTTTTTGTACATGTGTTCCTTAATACATGTTTAACAGATGTATCTTTCGTGCTGTCATTAAAAGACAGTTATAATTTTATTGTTATCTTACGTCTTTGTTTCAGGCTGAAAATTTCACAGAAGAACAAATAGCAGGTTAATACCCGATTTACAACGCAACTAATTGATGAAACAGATTGATGGTTTGGTGTATGGTGTTTAATGCCACTTTAAACAATATTTCAGTTATATCATGGCAGATTGAATACATCAGGACTTTTGTTCTTATATACGTGCGTTCAAACCTTTAAGTTATACTACAGATAATTTGCACTGTCCAACATACATAGAGTGTAAACCTTAATACCCTTTTACATTGATAACAGATCAATTTACTTTCTAATGCCTACACTATTTAGCTTTATTTTTTAGAGTTACATTTGAACTTACAAATTTTCTGTTGTATTAATAACTATACTGGTATCATTAAAATATTCATAGAAAAAAAAAAAAATTATCACACTGTCGGGACAAAATTATCACACTGTCGGAACACAAAATTATCACACTGTCGGAACACAAAATTATCACACTGTCGGAACAGTTCCAAAATCCAATCAAAGAATCCTAAAACAAAACAAAGTCAAAATCGATACCCCTAACATACACATACACGACCGTTAACTTTCCTGGCTGGATACAGGAAAGCTCATAAAAAGTGGCGGGGTTAGAATAGTTTTATGTACCCCCTTACAGTGAAATGATGTGACCATGTTAGTGTTTTCCACGGGTAAAATACAACGACTCTCGCAAACATCAATTGACTATAAAACCTGATACGTTAAAAATAAATCCTATTAATTACTTTGTATTATGTATCATATATAATTCAATATTGTAAATAAATGTTATGTTGTATTAATTAATAATAAACACGTAGATATTAAATTTAGTGAGCATGACACGTTCCTGGAATAGCCTTCATCAGGTACGCTCAAAATCGAAAGATTGGAAAACCAAATAAAATATGTTTAAACTAAATTGACTATATATCTGTTTTTCTTCAGAAATTCGAGAGATATTTAGTTTGTTTGACAAGGATTGTGATGGACGTATAGCGACCAGTGAACTAGGTCCTGTTCTTAGATCAGTAGGACTTAATCCAACAGAAGAAGAAATCTCAGAATTAGTTCATTATTACGATAAAAATCGTGAGTGTGTAACAATAAGAAAATAATATCAAAATAATTAGATAAACTGATTTCAAAGTGTGTATTACCATCTTTGAAAAACTAATACATTACAAATATAAAGAGTTATCTTTCTTAGTTAGTATTTACATACCCCGGTCAACAGAGATGTCTTAATCATGAGACGCAACTTTGAAAACAACCCAAATGTATTAACTTCACTCAAAATATCCATAGATATAGATAATCTGTGTTCGTCTGGCATAATAATATAATTTGTATGGTTAACCCAATATTTGTAATTAAATCTCAGATTTCGTAAAAAATCAGAAGTTGAATGAGTAATACAAATTAAGTCGAAAGCAGGAAATACAATCGTGTTCTACAAGGTTTATCTCACAAACTAATTGTCAGATATTCTTATATAATTTAATAATTTAATACAAATCCAGAATCAAGTTTGGAATTATTTTGTTTTATAGAGGATATGAAGGTAGAATTATTTTGTTTTATAGAGGATATGAAGGTGGAATTATTTTGTTTTATAGAGGATATGAAGGTGGAATTATTTTGTTCTATAGAGGATATGAAGGTGGAATTATTTTGTTTTATAGAGGATATGAAGGTGGAATTATTTTGTTTTATAGAGGATATGAAGGTAGAATTATTTTGTTTTATAGAGGATATGAAGGTGGACTTATTTTGTTTTATAGAGGATATGAAGGTGGAATTATTTTGTTTTATAGAGGATATGAAGATAGAATTATTTTGTTTTATAGAGGATATGAAGGTGGAATTATTTTGTTTTATAGAGGATATGAAGGTAGAATTATTTTGTTTTATAGAGGATATGAAGGTAGAATTATTTTGTTTTATAGAGGATATGAAGGTAGAATTATTTTGTTTTATAGAGGATATGAAGGTGGAATTATTTTGTTTTATAGAGGATATGAAGGTGGAATTATTTTGTTTTATAGAGGATATGAAGGTGGAATTATTTTGTTTTATAGAGGATATGAAGATAGAATTATTTTGTTTTATAGAGGATATGAAGGTGGAATTATTTTGTTTTCATAGAGGATATGAAGGTAGAATTATTTTGTTTTATAGAGGATATGAAGGTAGAATTATTTTGTTTTATAGAGGATATGAAGGTGGAATTATTTTGTTTTATAGAGGATATGAAGGTGGAATTATTTTGTTTTATAGAGGATATGAAGATAGAATTATTTTGTTTTATAGAGGATATGAAGGTGGAATTATTTTGTTTTCATAGAGGATATGAAGGTAGAATTATTTTGTTTTATAGAGGATATGAAGGTAGAATTATTTTGTTTTATAGAGGATATGAAGGTGGAATTATTTTGTTTTATAGAGGATATGAAGGTGGAATTTGCTGAACTTTTAATGGAGATATCAAAGAAACAAAAAGAAAACCCACCAGAAACAGAGGATTATCTTCTAGAAGCATTCCGAACTTTTGACGTAGAAAGAAGTGGCAAAATTAGTCTCAATACATTGAGGGAGGCCATGAGTAATCACGGGGAAAGGCTAAGGGAGGAGGAAATCAATGAGATGGTTACAGTAGCGACTGATGCTAGGACAGATGACGAAAATATTATTAATTATGAAAGTAAGTACATTTGTATTTAGAAAATATATGTTAAGCTTGTAAACAGAGATTTCCAACTTCATATTGGAAATATGTGGTAGAGAAAAACACAGTAAACACAGAAAGAAGACAACAAAAGCACATAAAACTGAAAAGATGAACAACATAGACCCTGCCAACAAGCGATAGTGAACCCAGATACTTGCAAGGGAAAGCAGTTTCTGTTTCTTACAAGACATCCGCCTTGTTACTGGTATAGTCTAATCCTGTTCTTACAAGATATCCGCCTTGATACTCATATAGTCTAGTCCTGTTCTTACAAGATATCCGCCTTGTTACTCGTATAGTTTAGTCCTGTTCTTACAAGACATCCGCCTTGTTACTCATATAGTCTAGTCCTGTTCTTACAAGATATCCGCCTTGTTACTCGTATAGTATAGTCCTGTTCTTACAAGACATCCGCCTTGTTACTCATATAGTATAGTCCTCTTCTTACAAGACATCCGCCTTGTTACTCGTATAATCTAGTCATGTTCTTACAAGACATCCGCCTTGTTACTCATATAGTCTAGTCCTGTTCTTACAAGATATCCGCCTTGCTACTCATATAGTCTAGTCCTTTTCTTACAAGACATCCGCCTTGTTACTCATATAGTCTAGTCCTGTTCTTACAAGATATCCGCCTTGTTACTCATATAGTCTAGTCCTGTTCTTACAAGACATCCGCCTTGTTACTCATATAGTCTAGTCCTGTTCTTACAAGACATCCGCCTTGTTACTCGTATAGTCTAGTCCTGTTTTTACAAGACATCCGCCTTGTTACTCGTATAGTCTAGTCCTGTTCTTACAAGACATCCGCCTTGTTACTCATATAGTCTAGTCCTGTTCTTACAAGACATCCGCCTTGTTACTCATATAGTCTAGTCCTGTTCTTACAAGATATGCGCCTTGTTACTCGTATAGTATAGTCCTGTTCTTACAAGACATCCGCCTTGTTACTCATATAGTCTAGTCCTGTTCTTACAAGACATCCGCCTTGTTACTCATATAGTCTAGTCCTGTTCTTACAAGACATCCGCCTTGTTACTCATATAGTCTAGTCCTGTTCTTACAAGACATCCGCCTTGTTACTCATATAGTCTAGTCCTGTTCTTACAAGACATCCGCCTTGTTACTCATATAGTCTAGTCCTGTTCTTACAAGACATCCGCCTTGTTACTCATATAGTCTAGTCCTGTTCTTACAAGACATCCGCCTTGTTACTCATATAGTCTAGTCCTGTTCTTACAAGACATCCGCCTTGTTACTCATATCGTCTAGTCCTGTTCTTACAAGACATCCGCCTTGTTACTCATATAGTATAGTCCTGTTCTTACAAGACATCCGCCTTGTTACTCGTATAGTCTAGTCCTGTTCTTACAAGACATCCGCCTTGTTACTCATATAGTCTAGTCCTGTTCTTACAAGACATCCGCCTTGTTACTCGTATAGTCTAGTCCTGTTCTTACAAGACATCCGCCTTGCTACTCATATAGTCTAGTCCTGTTCTTACAAGACATCCGCCTTGTTACTCGTATAGTCTAGTCCTGTTCTTACAAGACATCCGCCTTGTTACTCATATAGTCTAGTCCTGTTCTTACAAGACATCCGCCTTGTTACTCGTATAGTCTAGTCCTGTTCTTACAAGACATCCGCCTTGCTACTCATATAGTCTAGTCCTGTAAAAGTCTTATACGTGATAGAGGTAAGACAACATCTAGGTGAAAGGGATAAGATCCATTGCCATTTGAGAAATGGATAGTTGTAATGGTCCACCAGTTCATGATGACGACAGTAGAAGATTATTGGAGTGACTGCAACCTAGGAGCAACGTAGCCTTGCTTGGGTAGCTTTTGTGTTGGGAGGAGATCACTGTACAAGGCACAAGCCCTAAAATAACGTATGAATTGTGAAATGTAAACTCTATACCCTGTTATGCTGGTACTGATGAATAACTTTATCTATTTAAGATACTAGAATTCCATATATGGATCAAGCAATTGACGTTGATCAACATAGCATATCGGTACAATTAGTTAAGTATAGGTTCCCTGTTATCTGTCTAATAGAGGTATATCATCATACGGAGTAAAAACCCATATCGAATGCAAAACTCAAAAACATGAAAATTCAGAACATAACAGAGAAATAACACGATGTATTCCGAATGTGACAGTACAATAACAATACATGTATACCATACAAGAGACAACACCGCAATCATAAGAGGTATACAAACACAAAGGGAACTAAAACAAACATGGACCAGAAGAATATTGTAAATATTGAAATGAAATTGATTACTAATTAATATCGTCTGAATTCTATTATACTGTCTGAACTAAACCAATACAGGGGTTATATAGATAAATCAGTAAACGTTCTAACATCTATGTATATAGTATAGCACTAAATATCTACAGTAGTCAAGCCTTAACAATTTATATTTGGTGCTTTTTTTTATTTCAAGATAATTTCGTAATCATTTTAACATTCATGGAGATTTTTTTTTAATTTCAGCATTCGTGAAGATAATTTTGGGGAAATAGATAAAGAAGAAGACATACATCATTAAACCATTCATAAAAGGTGCTATTGCTGTAACTGCTCAATAAAACGTCACGATGGAATAGTAACGATATTACTATATTAACAAATTTATATATTTGCTAGCAATTAAAATATTTACATATATGCATTCAATTAAACGATTATCAATTAAGAGTTTCTTTCATTGGGTTAGATAATAGAAGGGTTGGAGTCAGGGTTATGGTGTTTAACGCCACTTTCAACAATATTTCAGTTATATCGAGGCGGTGTGGCTTGTTGATGGAGGAGACCGGAGTACCGGAGAAAGCCACCGACCTACCGAAAGTCACTGATAAATTTTATCACATAATGTAGTATTGAGTACACCTCGCCATGAGCGGGACCCGAACACACAACTTTAGTGGTGATATGCACAGATTGTTTAGATAGTTGTAAATCCAACTACCATACGATCACGACCACGACGGCCCCTAGACAATTGAATAACCTGTACCAATCTAAATAAATAAACGTTAGAGAAAACCGAAGGGACAATCACAAATAGACAATCCGAAGACACTGCCAACATTAGGTACACAAGACGAACACAAACAAAGCAAACATACAAACCAGAAAACTAAAAAGATGATCAACACGGACTATGATAGACAATACCTAGTTATCAATGTTAGTAGTGTTGGTAAGAGATCAACACGGACTAGGATAGACAATACCTAGTTATCAATGTTAGTAGTGTTGGTAAGAGATCAACACGGACTAGGATAGACAATACCTAGTTATCAATGTTAGTAGTGTTGGTAAGAGATCAACATGGACTATGATAGACAATACCTAGTTATCAATGTTAGTAGTGTTGGTAAGAGATCAACACGGACTAGGATAGACAATACCTAGTTATCAATGTTAGTAGTGTTGGTAAGAGATCAACACGGACTAGGATAGACAATACTTAGTTATCAATGTTAGTAGTGTTGGTAAGAGATCAACACGGACTATGATAGACAATACCTAGTTATCAATGTTAGTAGTGTTGGTAAGAGATCAACACGGACTAGGATAGACAATACCTAGTTATCAATGTTAGTAGTGTTGGTAAGAGATCAACACGGACTAGGATAGACAATACCTAGTTATCAATGTTAGTAGTGTTGGTAAGAGATCAACACGGACTAGGATAGACAATACCTAGTTATCAATGTTAGTAGTGTTGGTAAGAGATCAACACGGACTATGATAGACAATACCTAGTTATCAATGTTAGTAGTGTTGGTAAGAGATCAACATGGACTATGATAGAAAATACCTAGTTATCAATGTTAGTAGTGTTGGTAAGAGATCAACACGGACTATGATAGACAATACCTAGTTATCAATGTTAGTAGTGTTGGTAAGAGATCAACACGGACTAGGATAAAAAATACCTAGTTATCAATGTTAGTAGTGTTGATAAGAATTCCTTATGGCACCCCAACCCAAAAATCGATAAAATTTGTATATTTAATAATAAGCATATTGATTTAATAATTTTGATCATAAATAGGGTTAGGTTTAGGGTTGGGTGGAGGTGCCATAAGGAACTATTTCCGTAGGGTTCCCATAATAGATTAAGCACCATAATTGGAACAGGGTTACCCTATCATATCCACCGATCGTTATTATTATTTTGTTAGAGGATTGTGTTGTCCACGACTCTGCTAATAGTTTTGTTTCACCTTTGAGTGTTACAGTTGTTGTTTTGATATCCACATTTCGTCCTGTAGTCAGAATGTTCAGCCTATCTTGATACCTTTCTAATATTCAATCTTCTTGAAAGTTTTTGGTTTTCCAACTCTTCGTCATCAATACTATTGACGATATATAGCTAATAAGGGTAATAACAAAATTACCGAACTCCGAACAATCTTACAAAGGGAAAGTCAAAACTGATAATTATATAAACAGACAAAATCAGTCAACAACCGGAAAACTGTGAAAACCGTAATGACCCTGACTTGGTACAGGCATTTCTAAAGAAATGGTGGGTTGAATCAGATTTTAAGGTGCCAAACCTCCCACTCTCATTACGGTTCAAAGGTTCCGGCTGTCACTATAACAGTATTTAAATACAGGAACAAAATAGGTAAAATAGTTGTCAAAGCAGTACCATATTCGGTGACGTAAATGTCAAAAATATTTTTACGTCACACATTGATAAAAAAATATCCTTGACATTTTTCTTGACATCTTTATCTTTATACATTTTCACTATATGAAAATGCATCGCTTATAATCGTTTCTGCAGAGACGGAATATATTTCGACAAGATCTTGGTATCGGAATAAAAGAAATCAGTAAATCTCGTTCATTGCACTATCTTATATTTTAATGATGGTCAATGATATTAAACATATTACAACTTCTGTGTCAGGAAGATAAGATATATCATGTATAATGTTCAAGATTCTTTACAACAACGCTGTTCGGCTAATTATATGTGAGGGTTGAGATTTTACCTACATGTTGAAAACACTTACATGACCGCAGAGAGGAGGTTTCTTCCTATAAAACTGGATTAACCAATCCTACTGTTTATTGAAGTGCTTCTACCAAGAAGGTGAATGGTCATGTATATATGTGTTGGGGGTATAGTTTCGCCCTTGTCATGTATATGTGTGTTGGGGGTATAGTTTCGCCCCTGTCATGTATATGTGTGTTGGGGGTATAGTTTCGCCCCTGTCATGTATATGTGTGTGTTGGGGGTATAGTTTCGCCCCTGTCATGTATATATGTGTGTTGGGGGTATACTTTCGCCCCTGTCATGTATATGTGTGTTGGGGGTATAGTTTCGCCCCTGTCATGTATATATGTGTGTTGGGGGTACAGTTTCGCCCCTGTCATGTGTATGTGTGTTGGGGTATAGTTTCGCCCCTGTCATGTATATGTGTGTTGGGGTATAGTTTCGCCCCTGTCATGTATATGTGTGTTGGGGGTATAGTTTCACACCTGTCATGTATATGTGTGCTGGGGGTATAGTTTCGCCCCTGTCGTCTATATATGTGTGTTGGGGGTATAGTTTCGCCCCTGTCATGTATATGTGTGTAAGGGGCATAGTTTCGCCCCTGTCATGTATATATGTGTGTTGGGGGTATAGTTTCGCCCCTGTCATGTATATATGTGTGTTGGGGGTATAGTTTCGCCCCTGTCATGTATATGTGTGTGTTGGGGGCATAGTTTCCCCCTGTCATGTATATATGTGTGTTGGGGGTACAGTTTCGCCCCTGTCATGTATATATGTGTTGGGGGTATAGTTTCGCCCCTGTCATGTATATGTGTGTTGGGGGTATAGTTTCGTCCCTGTCATGTATATATGTGTTGGGGGTATAGTTTCGTCCCTGTCATGTATATGTGTGTTGGGGGTATAGTTTCGCCCCTGTCATGTATATGTGGGTGTTGGGGGTATAGTTTTGCCCCTGTCATGTATATGTGTGTTGGGGCTATAGTTTCGCCCCTGTCATGTATATGTGTGTTGGGGGTATAGTTTCGCCCCTGTCATGTATATGTGTGTTGGGGGTATAGTTTCGCCCCTGTCATGTATATGTGTGTTGGGGGTATAGTTTCGGCCATGTTTCTACCAGATTTCTTTTAATTTGAATTTGGAATTCGTCCGACAGTGCGGCATTATTATTATTTTTCATTTTATGATGACATAGGTGCTCTGTATGAATACTGTGAACTTCAATTACATATTGTTTTAATTAGACCTAAAAAAAACCTTAACCTTCGTCCTTCCCAACATGCATACATCGATGAATATTCATATGGGACGTTTGGTATACAAGTTTGTATTTGTTTTTGAGGATCTGTGTAAACTGACACATACTAACGATTTATAAATATAACACTTGGGAGTTTAACTACAGTTAAATATGCACAGTAAGTGTCCCTATTGGTTAATTGATCTATTAATGTCAGGCGGCTGTTTTGTTGTTGTTTGTATTGATTTGGTATCGTGTTAATCAATGGGAATTGTTTTACAATGTAAGTTACTTGCTACCCATTCGTTTTACAGGACAGTAAATCGATTATTCACTTCTACACCAATATTTTATTGCTTAAAGCAGAAAAATTTATATAAAATATAAACACTATCAAAATGTTTAACTCCATGGGTTATCTTTACAGAGGTTGTAATCACGAACATTTCTATATTTATATAATAATGAATATAGTTATTACAAATAAATTAAGAATTATTCAACATACCGTAAACTATTTAATTAAGGATTTACTCCACCAAAACTTTATAGTTGGGAGTTGGGGGTTACTTTAATGAAATAATCTTTAATCTATGTGAATCCATCAGATATTAAAGACTACCAAGAAAAGGTTGAATATATCAAGGGGTAATTAGAAGTCGTAAATGGAAGGACAGACACAATGGCCAAAAGAAGAAGGACAGACACAATGGCCAAAAGAAGAAGGACAGACACAATGGCCAAAAGAAGAAGGACAGACACAATGGCCAAAAGAAGAAGGACAGACACAATGGCCAAAAGAAGAAGGACAGACACAATGGCCAAAAGAAGAAGGACAGACACAATTGCCAAAAGAAGAAGAACAGACACAATGGCCAAAAGAAGAAGGACAGACACAATGGCCAAAAGAAGAAGGACAGACACAATGGCCAAAAGAAGAAGGACAGACACAATGGCCAAAAGAAGAAGGACAGACAAAATGGCCAAAAGAAGAAGGACAGACACAATGGCCAAAAGAAGAAGGACAGACACAATGGCCAAAAGAAGAAGGACAGACACAATGGCCAAAAGAAGAAGGACAGACACAATGGCCAAAAGAAGAAGGACAGACACAATGGCCAAAAGAAGAAGGACAGACACAATGGCCAAAAGAAGAAGGACAGACACAATGGCCAAAAGAAGAAGGACAGACACAATGGCCAAAAGAAGAAGGACAGACACAATGGCCAAAAGAAGAAGGACAGACACAATGGCCAAAAGAAGAAGGACAGACACAATGGCCAAAAGAAGAAGGACAGACACAATGGCCAAAAGAAGAAGACAGACACAATGGCCAAAAGAAGAAGGACAGACACAATGGCCAAAAGAAGAAGGACAGACACAATGGCCAAAAGAAGAAGGACAGACACAATGGCCAAAAGAAGAAGGACAGACACAATGGCCAAAAGAAGAAGGACAGACACAATGGCCAAAAGAAGAAGGACAGACACAATGGCCAAAAGAAGAAGGACAGACACAATGGCCAAAAGAAGAAGGACAGACACAATGGCCAAAAGAAGAAGGACAGACACAATGGCCAAAAGAAGAAGGACAGACACAATGGCCAAAAGAAGAAGGACAGACACAATGGCCAAAAGAAGAAGGACAGACACAATGGCCAAAAGAAGAAGGACAGACACAATGGCCAAAAGAAGAAGGACAGACACAATGGCCAAAAGAAGAAGGACAGACACAATGGCCAAAAGAAGAAGGACAGACACAATGGCCAAAAGAAGAAGGACAGACACAATGGCCAAAAGAAGAAGGACAGACACAATGGCCAAAAGAAGAAGGACAGACACAATGGCCAAAAGAAGAAGGACAGACACAATGGCCAAAAGAAGAAGGACAGACACAATGGCCAAAAGAAGAAGGACAGACACAATGGCCAAAAGAAGAAGGACAGACACAATGGCCAAAAGAAGAAGGACAGACACAATGGCCAAAAGAAGAAGGACAGACACAATGGCCAAAAGAAGAAGGACAGACACAATGGCCAAAAGAAGAAGGACAGACACAATGGCCAAAAGAAGAAGGACAGACACAATGGCCAAAAGAAGAAGGACAGACACAATGGCCAAAAGAAGAAGGACAGACACAATGGCCAAAAGAAGAAGGACAGACACAATGGCCAAAAGAAGAAGGACAGACACAATGGCCAAAAGAAGAAGGACAGACACAATGGCCAAAAGAAGAAGGACAGACACAATGGCCAAAAGAAGAAGGACAGACACAATGGCCAAAAGAAGAAGGACAGACACAATGGCCAAAAGAAGAAGGACAGACACAATGGCCAAAAGAAGAAGGACAGACACAATGGCCAAAAGAAGAAGGACAGACACAATGGCCAAAAGAAGAAGGACAGACACAATGGCCAAAAGAAGAAGGACAGACACAATGGCCAAAAGAAGAAGGACAGACACAATGGCCAAAAGAAGAAGGACAGACACAATGGCCAAAAGAAGAAGGACAGACACAATGGCCAAAAGAAGAAGGACAGACACAATGGCCAAAAGAAGAAGGACAGACACAATGGCCAAAAGAAGAAGGACAGACACAATGGCCAAAAGAAGAAGGACAGACACAATGGCCAAAAGAAGAAGGACAGACACAATGGCCAAAAGAAGAAGGACAGACACAATGGCCAAAAGAAGAAGGACAGACACAATGGCCAAAAGAAGAAGGACAGACACAATGGCCAAAAGAAGAAGGACAGACACAATGGCCAAAAGAAGAAGGACAGACACAATGGCCAAAAGAAGAAGGACAGACACAATGGCCAAAAGAAGAAGGACAGACACAATGGCCAAAAGAAGAAGGACAGACACAATGGCCAAAAGAAGAAGGACAGACACAATGGCCAAAAGAAGAAGGACAGACACAATGGCCAAAAGAAGAAGGACAGACACAATGGCCAAAAGAAGAAGGACAGACACAATGGCCAAAAGAAGAAGGACAGACACAATGGCCAAAAGAAGAAGGACAGACACAATGGCCAAAAGAAGAAGGACAGACACAATGGCCAAAAGAAGAAGGACAGACACAATGGCCAAAAGAAGAAGGACAGACACAATGGCCAAAAGAAGAAGGACAGACACAATGGCCAAAAGAAGAAGGACAGACACAATGGCCAAAAGAAGAAGGACAGACACAATGGCCAAAAGAAGAAGGACAGACACAATGGCCAAAAGAAGAAGGACAGACACAATGGCCAAAAGAAGAAGGACAGACACAATGGCCAAAAGAAGAAGGACAGACACAATGGCCAAAAGAAGAAGGACAGACACAATGGCCAAAAGAAGAAGGACAGACACAATGGCCAAAAGAAGAAGGACAGACACAATGGCCAAAAGAAGAAGGACAGACACAATGGCCAAAAGAAGAAGGACAGACACAATGGCCAAAAGAAGAAGGACAGACACAATGGCCAAAAGAAGAAGGACAGACACAATGGCCAAAAGAAGAAGGACAGACAGACACAATGGCCAAAAGAAGAAGGACAGACACAATGGCCAAAAGAAGAAGGACAGACACAATGGCCAAAAGAAGAAGGACAGACACAATGGCCAAAAGAAGAAGGACAGACACAATGGCCAAAAGAAGAAGGACAGACACAATGGCCAAAAGAAGAAGGACAGACACAATGGCCAAAAGAAGAAGGACAGACACAATGGCCAAAAGAAGAAGGACAGACACAATGGCCAAAAGAAGAAGGACAGACACAATGGCCAAAAGAAGAAGGACAGACACAATGGCCAAAAGAAGAAGGACAGACACAATGGCCAAAAGAAGAAGGACAGACACAATGGCCAAAAGAAGAAGGACAGACACAATGGCCAAAAGAAGAAGGACAGACACAATGGCCAAAAGAAGAAGGACAGACACAATGGCCAAAAGAAGAAGGACAGACACAATGGCCAAAAGAAGAAGGACAGACACAATGGCCAAAAGAAGAAGGACAGACACAATGGCCAAAAGAAGAAGGACAGACACAATGGCCAAAAGAAGAAGGACAGACACAATGGCCAAAAGAAGAAGGACAGACACAATGGCCAAAAGAAGAAGGACAGACACAATGGCCAAAAGAAGAAGGACAGACACAATGGCCAAAAGAAGAAGGACAGACACAATGGCCAAAAGAAGAAGGACAGACACAATGGCCAAAAGAAGAAGGACAGACACAATGGCCAAAAGAAGAAGGACAGACACAATGGCCAAAAGAAGAAGGACAGACACAATGGCCAAAAGAAGAAGGACAGACACAATGGCCAAAAGAAGAAGGACAGACACAATGGCCAAAAGAAGAAGGACAGACACAATGGCCAAAAGAAGAAGGACAGACACAATGGCCAAAAGAAGAAGGACAGACACAATGGCCAAAAGAAGAAGGACAGACACAATGGCCAAAAGAAGAAGGACAGACACAATGGCCAAAAGAAGAAGGACAGACACAATGGCCAAAAGAAGAAGGACAGACACAATGGCCAAAAGAAGAAGGACAGACACAATGGCCAAAAGAAGAAGGACAGACACAATGGCCAAAAGAAGAAGGACAGACACAATGGCCAAAAGAAGAAGGACAGACACAATGGCCAAAAGAAGAAGGACAGACACAATGGCCAAAAGAAGAAGGACAGACACAATGGCCAAAAGAAGAAGGACAGACACAATGGCCAAAAGAAGAAGGACAGACACAATGGCCAAAAGAAGAAGGACAGACACAATGGCCAAAAGAAGAAGGACAGACACAATGGCCAAAAGAAGAAGGACAGACACAATGGCCAAAAGAAGAAGGACAGACACAATGGCCAAAAGAAGAAGGACAGACACAATGGCCAAAAGAAGAAGGACAGACACAATGGCCAAAAGAAGAAGGACAGACACAATGGCCAAAAGAAGAAGGACAGACACAATGGCCAAAAGAAGAAGGACAGACACAATGGCCAAAAGAAGAAGGACAGACACAATGGCCAAAAGAAGAAGGACAGACACAATGGCCAAAAGAAGAAGGACAGACACAATGGCCAAAAGAAGAAGGACAGACACAATGGCCAAAAGAAGAAGGACAGACACAATGGCCAAAAGAAGAAGGACAGACACAATGGCCAAAAGAAGAAGGACAGACACAATGGCCAAAAGAAGAAGGACAGACACAATGGCCAAAAGAAGAAGGACAGACACAATGGCCAAAAGAAGAAGGACAGACACAATGGCCAAAAGAAGAAGGACAGACACAATGGCCAAAAGAAGAAGGACAGACACAATGGCCAAAAGAAGAAGGACAGACACAATGGCCAAAAGAAGAAGGACAGACACAATGGCCAAAAGAAGAAGGACAGACACAATGGCCAAAAGAAGAAGGACAGACACAATGGCCAAAAGAAGAAGGACAGACACAATGGCCAAAAGAAGAAGGACAGACACAATGGCCAAAAGAAGAAGGACAGACACAATGGCCAAAAGAAGAAGGACAGACACAATGGCCAAAAGAAGAAGGACAGACACAATGGCCAAAAGAAGAAGGACAGACACAATGGCCAAAAGAAGAAGGACAGACACAATGGCCAAAAGAAGAAGGACAGACACAATGGCCAAAAGAAGAAGGACAGACACAATGGCCAAAAGAAGAAGGACAGACACAATGGCCAAAAGAAGAAGGACAGACACAATGGCCAAAAGAAGAAGGACAGACACAATGGCCAAAAGAAGAAGGACAGACACAATGGCCAAAAGAAGAAGGACAGACACAATGGCCAAAAGAAGAAGGACAGACACAATGGCCAAAAGAAGAAGGACAGACACAATGGCCAAAAGAAGAAGGACAGACACAATGGCCAAAAGAAGAAGGACAGACACAATGGCCAAAAGAAGAAGGACAGACACAATGGCCAAAAGAAGAAGGACAGACACAATGGCCAAAAGAAGAAGGACAGACACAATGGCCAAAAGAAGAAGGACAGACACAATGGCCAAAAGAAGAAGGACAGACACAATGGCCAAAAGAAGAAGGACAGACACAATGGCCAAAAGAAGAAGGACAGACACAATGGCCAAAAGAAGAAGGACAGACACAATGGCCAAAAGAAGAAGGACAGACACAATGGCCAAAAGAAGAAGGACAGACACAATGGCCAAAAGAAGAAGGACAGACACAATGGCCAAAAGAAGAAGGACAGACACAATGGCCAAAAGAAGAAGGACAGACACAATGGCCAAAAGAAGAAGGACAGACACAATGGCCAAAAGAAGAAGGACAGACACAATGGCCAAAAGAAGAAGGACAGACAGACACAATGGCCAAAAGAAGAAGGACAGACACAATGGCCAAAAGAAGAAGGACAGACACAATGGCCAAAAGAAGAAGGACAGACACAATGGCCAAAAGAAGAAGGACAGACACAATGGCCAAAAGAAGAAGGACAGACAGACACAATGGCCAAAAGAAGAAGGACAGACACAATGGCCAAAAGAAGAAGGACAGACACAATGGCCAAAAGAAGAAGGACAGACACAATGGCCAAAAGAAGAAGGACAGACACAATGGCCAAAAGAAGAAGGACAGACAGACACAATGGCCAAAAGAAGAAGGACAGACAGACACAATGGCCAAAAGAAGAAGGACAGACACAATGGCCAAAAGAAGAAGGACAGACAGACACAATGGCCAAAAGAAGAAGGACAGACACAATGGCCAAAAGAAGAAGGACAGACAGACACAATGGCCAAAAGAAGAAGAACAGACACAATGGCCAAAAGAAGAAGGACAGACACAATGGCCAAAAGAAGAAGGACAGACACAATGGCCAAAAGAAGAAGGACAGACACAATGGCCAAAAGAAGAAGGACAGACACAATGGCCAAAAGAAGAAGGACAGACACAATGGCCAAAAGAAGAAGGACAGACACAATGGCCAAAAGAAGAAGGACAGACACAATGGCCAAAAGAAGGACAGACACAATGGCCAAAAGAAGAAGGACAGACACAATGGCCAAAAGAAGAAGGACAGACACAATGGCCAAAAGAAGAAGGACAGACACAATGGCCAAAAGAAGAAGGACAGACACAATGGCCAAAAGAAGAAGGACAGACACAATGGCCAAAAGAAGAAGGACAGACACAATGGCCAAAAGAAGAAGGACAGACACAATGGCCAAAAGAAGAAGGACAGACACAATGGCCAAAAGAAGAAGGACAGACACAATGGCCAAAAGAAGAAGGACAGACAGACACAATGGCCAAAAGAAGAAGGACAGACACAATGGCCAAAAGAAGAAGGACAGACAGACAGAATGGCCAAAAGTAAAAGTACAAAATAACCAACACGATCTACAAAACACAGAAAACCAAAGATCAAACAACACGAACCCCACTAAAAACTGGAGGTGACCTCAAGTGCTCCACAACGGTTGTCACGTCCTGCTCCATTAGTTGCATCCGTTGTGTTAAGTACTGTTAAACGACATGAACATCTTCTAACATTGACATTCGTGATAGCTAATCCATTACACCCCTCTAGTCGTAAGTTGGTTAACGTCTTCTGTGTTGATAGGTATTTCAAGTGGACGCTACATAGTATCAACATCCTATTTACCAGTGGAAAAAAATACTTGTGTCTATCAATATAAATTAATTATTGCTTAATATTATAAAAAAGGGGGGATCATCGTGACTGTGATCGTACATGTATGGTAGATGATTTTACATCTACTTATTTCATTAATAAAGTTGCGAGTCCGATTCGTTATCATGTACACGTGAGATTCCCTCTCGTGTAGACTCACATTAATATTTTTACGTCTACTATTAATGTGTGGTCAAGCACAGTCAGTACTTTAAATGTTTTGTTTTTCGTAGTCACACTTCCGTCCTTCTTTCCTATTTCAAGACTTATCATCGAATATCACGTATCACCTGATTTCACTCAATCTCAATAAGACCCCACTTTTCACAGAAGGGAGTGATAAAAAAAAAATCAACTTCAATAATTTAATTAATAGAATAGAATTAAAAAAATAGACCATATATAAGCTATAAAACATTTTTTTGTCACAACACCGTGAATAATGATTGTAACATACGTGACTACAAGAGCTGAGAAAGTGGACGATTATAGTTGTAGAATGCTTTATGCACATAAAGCTCCATTTCATGAAACGATGTTTAGTTGTCTCTCGACCCGACTCCAAAAGTTATATGAATTAACATCTAACAAACAAAAACAAGTTTGCTTAAAAGATGTATTTTCTAGAATTGTTTATTAAAAATTGTGGCTTCTTCATCAATACGACAGTTCGGAGTTAGGGGAAGAGTTATGTCCCGTGTCTAGTTCTTTGCCGTTAAGAGTACATAAGTTGTACATCCGGGTCTCATTTTCGGACACTTTTTTAAGATGGTTGCCGCCCTTTGTTACAAATAGCTGTCATTATCAGCAGAGAAAACACTTTCCCTTGTATACCCTACTGGGTAGTGGGGTAGTGGTTGCGTGTTAATTTCATATTCTATGTTATCACTGATCATTGCCTGGCTAGGTTAGGATTATTCATCAGAAGCTGAAGTTGCAGATAAAGAAACTCTGCTATATTGTGCAGTATCGCCGCATCGGATGTAATGACAGTCACAATGTTCAAATTTAGTTACCGTAGATGACACTGAACATTTCAGGTGTAAAATTACCTGCTTTATAAAAAAAAAATTGAGCAGACTATATTTAATGAAAATAATAGACATTTTATTTGTCACGTTAAAAGAAACATACTTCTTTTTTTTTACGAAGGTAGTTTCCCTGTTTCAATGTTAGATTTACAGTAACATAATATACAGACAAAACAATTATTATTTGTCATATTAGTAAGAATATATAAATAGCTGTTGGTATTATTTTTTTAATATGAAACCGGCACGGCCATGAATGCTCGCGCATCTGAAAATTATCTGGCAATTTCACGCTCATCCAGTGCAACAAAAAGTGTCGAGATTTTTTGGGCCGAGATATATTGGGGACGACTTTTTTTAGGGCCGAATCTAGTCTCATTCAATCGCAATCGTAACTACTCTGCCATTCTCGCTACCCTGCAAATAACCTCGTACGTAAATAGTAGAAATTCTTCTTAAATTGTTTGCCGGAAGTTAAGTTAAGTTAAGCTGCACAAAAATATAGTCCACGAAAATCCAATATGGAAGACATACTAAGTAAAATCTAATCATGCAAAACTAATTAAAACTTTAATTGAAATATAGAAAATTGTTTAAAATATAACTTTATCAAACTTTCATGTAACTGACATGTGAAAAGTAGTGCGATTTATACGCCTAATGAATACGAGGTTATTTGCAGGGTAGCTAGAATGGCCGAGTAGTTACGATTGATTCAATCGAGCTGTCGTTCCTTTATTCGAGTTATCGTTCCTTACGAAATCTCAAAAGTTAACTTCCGCGTAGAAACAAAAATTCTTGTCAGTATGTCAGAAGAGATTTAATAGATTAAAAAATATCAATATAAGTAAAACAAGCTAACAAAATGACTTTTATTACACACGGGTTCCGGGTTTCAGTGGTATCGGACGTACGAGAGAGGGTACGAGACTTCAGGATCACCTTTGCGCTTTATGTTAAGAAGATCTTCATTAGTTGAGTGTGTTAGTGTGCTACACGGAACGTGTTTACAAAGCGTCGAAAATTTTTTTATTCGTCACTATGTCCAGCCATTTTGTCAAAAAATCCTAAGTACACATTGTATACCATGAAGAGCTCGCTGACGCTCGCATAATATTTTTCTACATCATTGTTCAATTCAAAGGAACATGAGTAAAACCCGCCATGTTGAATAAACGTCCAACGGCGGGAAATATGAATAGTACTATTTTACCTCCTTCACAAAAGACTTCCTAACTCCGAACTCCCGTATTGGGTTTGCACGAAATAAACCCTCACCATGCAGTATTGGTATTTCGTTTCCAGTTGGCACTTTGTTCAAAACACGATTTATGCAGTTTTGTTAGGGTTTTTTTTTAGATTTGGCGTTATGATATCCTCTGTGTATTTCCAGAATACACTCCGTTGTGATCCAGTGTTGTGATATCCTCTGTGTATTTCCAGAATACACTCCGTTGTGATCCAGTGTTGTGATATCCTCTGTGTATTTCCAGAATGCATTCTGTTGTGATCCAGTGTTGTGATATCCTCTGTGTATTTCCAGAATACACTCCGTTGTGATCCAGTGTTGTGATATCCTCTGTGTATTTCCAGAATACACTCCGTTGTGATCCAGTGTTGTGATATCCTCTGTGTATTTCCAGAATGCATTCTGTTGTGATCCAGTGTTGTGATATCCTCTGTGTATTTCCAGAATACACTGCGTTGTGATCCAGTGTTGTGATATCCTCTGTGTATTTCCAGAATGCACTATGCTGTGATCCAGTGTTGTGATTTCCTCTGTGTATTTCCCGAATACACTCCGTTGTCATCCAGTGTTGTAATATTGTTGAACCTAAGGGGCTCAGTGTACGATGTGTGAGGTTTGGTTATCAAATTCAATCTAACTGTTGGTAGCAGTTTACACCATTGGTAGCATGGTTGGTCTAAGGCACTGGTTTTATCCAAATGTTTATTATGACAAAAATTATATAGGTTCTTAACAAAGCAATTTATTATGTTCAAGTGTAATGATATATTCAAGTACAACAATAATATAACTTCCCCGAGAGCGATGATAATGAATATGAGGTCCCCCCTATGGAATTGTCGGTCGTCGTAAAGTCATAGTAAAATCGTAGTAAAACATCTAGGTCAGGTCGAAGTATGTGTAAATAAAGTGAACACGTACCAGTAATGTACAGACATCCTGGTTACGAATTTAACAATGTCTCTGTTTGGTCTAAAATGGTAGTTGCTTGGTCTAAATGAGTCTCCGCGCTCTGTCTATGATAGTCGCTTGGGGGGTCGCTACTGTGGAGTGCAGACGATGCCCTTTTATATATACGCAGACTTCACACTTTCGGATGTGGCGTGAATCGTCGTCGTTGATTGGTCCGTTCTTACGGAAGTTCCCACGGTAATTATAACCGTTAATGGGGCCACAAACCGGGCCACATAAAGTGTGAGACAACACACATGCGCACTATAATTTACACACAGAATACATGGCGGAAAGTATAAACATAGTTTGTCATGTCAAGATGAAAGGGAAAACGGGCTTAATAAAGCTTACCCTTATAGAAAACAAGCCCAAGTACAATATATAAACCTAGCCTGAATGAATGAAATAGGTAAGAGAATGTGACACAAGGTTTATAAGGTCTATATGTCGTATCCCCGCCCCCCCCCCCCCCCCCCCCCCCCCCCCCCCCGCTTTTTCTGGTCAAACAATGAGATCTAACTGTCCGAACAACATATTACCCATATAAAATAACAACAATTTACATACAATAAATATTCGCGATCACGATACCTGAAACAAGAATATTGTTCATTCAATCACATCACAGTCGCGACAGTTACTCAAGGCACCGGAATACGGCACGGTATCAACAACAAGAACAAAGTGAAAATGTGCCAGTAACAAGAATAAATAAAAGTGTCATATATATATATACATACAAACAGTATTATCTCCTATGCCTTACACCCTATTCGTTACAATATCTACTACTGTATTTATTGTATGTATTCCGTCTGGATCTAGTATTGTGATATTCTCTGCCTTTCTACCTTCCTGATTTTCCTCTGAACTGGTCTTTTCAGGTCATTTCATCTCATTTGGATGAGCAGATTTCTTTTTCGATTTATAAGCTTAAACCTTTTCCGAGTTATTATTCTATTGTCTCATGTCATCCATGAGTTTCCATCTTTTGTTCTTGCATTTTCTGAAGTATGCTGTCAATAGTGTTGCCTTCTAGTTTTTTCTTTAAAATAATCCTATAGCTCTTGTGTGTCACCATGTTGTTGTTTCAATTATCTATTTCCTAATTAATGGATATTTGGTTGGTTTTGATGGTTTCATATTTTACTTTATTATAGAGTGATATATCTCCTTTATTATTGAGTGGTATATCTCCTTTATTATAGAGTGGTATATCTCCTTTATTATAGAGTGGTATATCTCCTTTATTATAGAGTGGTATATTTCCTTTATTATAGAGTGGTATATCTCCTTTATTATAGAGTGGTATATCTCCTTTATAATAGAGTGGTATATCTCCTTTATTATAGAGTAGTATATCTCCTTTATTATAGAGTGGTATATTTCCTTTATAATAGAGTGGTATATCTCCTTTATTATATAGTGGTATATCTCCTTTATTATAGAGTGGTATATCTCCTTTATTATAGAGTGGTATATCTCCTTTATTATAGAGTAGTATATCTCCTTTATTATAGAGTGGTATATCTCCTTTATTATAGAGTGGTATATCTCCTTTATTATAGAGTAGTATATCTCCTTTATTATAGAGTGGTATATCTCCTTTATTATATAGTGGTATATCTCCTTTATTATAGAGTAGTATATCTCCTTTATTATATAGTGGTATATCTCCTTTATTATAGAGTGGTATATCTCCTTTATTATAGAGTGATATATCTCCTTTATTATAGAGTGGTATATCTCCTTTATTATAGAGTAGTATATCTCCTTTATTATATAGTGGTATATCTCCTTTATTATAGAGTGGTATATCTCCTTTATTATATAGTGGTATATCTCCTTTATTATAGAGTAGTATATCTCCTTTATTATAGAATGGTATATTTCCTTTATTATAGAGTGGTATATCTCCTTTATTATAGAGTGGTATATCTCCTTTATTATAGAGTGGTATATCTCCTTTATTATAGAGTGGTATATCTCCTTTATTATAGAGTGGTATATCTCCTTTATTATAGAGTGGTATATCTTCTTTATTATAGAGTGGTATATCTCCTTTATTATAGAGTGGTATATCTCCTTTATTATAGAGTGGTATATCTCCTTTATTATAGAGTAGTATATCTCCTTTATTATAGAGTGGTATATCTTTTTTATTATAGAGTGGTATATCTCCTTTATTATAGAATGGTATATCTCTTTTATTATAGAGTGGTATATCTCCTTTATTATATAGTGGTATATCTCCTTTATTATAGAGTGGTATATCTCCTTTATTATAGAGTAGTATATCTCCTTTATTATAGAGTAGTATATCTCCTTTATTATATAGTGGTATATCTCCTTTATTATAGAGTGATATATCTCCTTTATTATAGAGTGGTATATATCCTTTATTATAGAGTGGTATATCTCCTTTATAATAGAGTGATATATCTCCTTTATTATAGAGTGGTATATCTCCTTTATTATAGAGTGGTATATCTCCTTTATTATAGAGTGGTATATCTCCTTTATTATAGAGTGGTATATCTCCTTTATTATAGAGTGGTATATCTCCTTTATTATAGAGTAGTATATCTCCTTTATTATAGAGTGGTATATCTCCTTTATTATAGAGTGGTATATCTCCTTTATTATAGAGTGGTATATCTCCTTTATTATAGAGTAGTATATCTCCTTTATTATAGAGTGGTATACCTCCTTTATTATAGAGTGGTATATCTCCTTTATTATAGAGTGGTATATCTCCTTTATTATAGAGTGGTATATCTCCTTTATTATAGAGTAGTATATCTCCTTTATTATAGAGTGGTATATCTCCTTTATAATAGAGTGATATATCTCCTTTATTATAGAGTGGTATATCTCCTTTATTATAGAGTGGTATATCTCCTTTATTATAGAGTGGTATATCTCCTTTATCATAGAGTGGTATATCTCCTTTATTATAGAGTAGTATATCTCCTTTATTATAGAGTGGTATACCTCCTTTATTATAGAGTGGTATATCTCCTTTATTATAGAGTGGTATATCTCCTTTATTATAGAGTGGTATATCTCCTTTATTATAGAGTGGTATATCTCCTTTATTATAGAGTAGTATATCTCCTTTATTATATAGTGGTGTATCTCCTTTATTATAGAGTGGTATATCTCCTTTATTATAGAGTGGTATATCTCCTTTATTATAGAGTGGTATATCTCCTTTATTATAGAGTGATATATCTCCTTTATTATAGAGTGGTATATCTCCTTTATTATAGAGTGGTATATCTCTTTTATTATATAGTGGTAAATCTCCTTTATTATGGAGTGGTATATCTACTTTATTATATAGTGGTATATCTCCTTTATTATAGAGTGGTATATCTCCTTTATAATAGAGTGGTATATCTCCTTTATTATATAGTGGTATATCTCCTTTATTATAGAGTGGTATATCTCCTATATTATAGAGTGGTATATCTCCTTTATTATAGAGTGGTATATCTCCTTTATTATAGAGTGGTATATCTCTTTTATTATAGAGTGGTATATCTCCTGTATTATAGAGTGGTATATCTACTTTATTATATAGTGGTATATCTCCTTTATTATAGAGTGGTATATCTCCTTTATTATAGAGTGGTATATCTCCTTTAATATATAGTGGTATATCTCCTTTATTATAGAGTGGTATATCTCCTTTATTATAGAGTGGTATATCTCCTTTATTATAGAGTGGTATATCTACTTTATTATATAGTGGTATATCTCCTTTATTATAGAGTGGTATATCTCCTTTATTATAGAGTGGTATATCTCCTTTGATATATAGTGGTATATCTCCTTTATTATAGAGTGGTATATCTCCTTTATTATAGAGTGGTATATCTCCTTTATTATAGAGTGGTATATCTCCTTTATTATAGAGTAGTATATCTACTTTATTATATAGTGGTATATCTCCTTTATTATAGAGTGGTATATCTCCATTATTATAGAGTGGTATATCTCCTTTGATATATAGTGGTATATCTCCTTTATTATAGAGTGGTATATCTCCTTTATAATAGAGTGGTATATCTCCTTTATTATAGAGTGGTATATCTCCTTTATTATATAGTGGTATATCTCCTTTATTATAGAGTGGTATATCTCCTTTATTATAGAGTGGTATATCTCCTTTATAATAGAGTGGTATATCTCCTTTATTATAGAGTGGTATATCTCCTTTATTATATAGTGGTATATCTCCTTTATTATAGAGTGGTATATCTCCTTTATTATAGAGTGGTATATCTCTTTGTTTTTTAAGGTGTTGGAATCTGGTGTTGACTTCTCCAGCGTCCGTACCGTTCAGTCCATTGGATGTAGTATTTCAGTAAAATAGTGATGTATGTTAATAAATCGCGTGTTTAGTTTCAGGGATTTACTTTTCAATTCTAGTTGAGTTAACGAGAATATTATTGATGGTACTAGTTCCTTGTAATGCTTCTCTCAAATCGTGGCATGTTATCTGACATGTTTGATGTGTTAGAATTGTAAAATGAGCCCGGGGTTTCTACCAGAATGAGCTTATGTCTAATATATTGTTTTGTCTTCAATAATTTCTTATTTAAACAGACAAATTCACAGTCTTATTCAGAGACAGATGTTTTATTATTGATTTTTGTTGTTGTTGTATAGTTCCCCGGATGTGTTAGTAACCGTTTAGTTTATAATTATTTTATTTTATCAATGGTACAAAGTAACCGTTAATAATTCATATTAATACATTGTTCTTACGTAAGATAAACTCACGTGGTATGCTAAGTAAAACCACTTATTTTTAATATATGGTCAACAGAGATCTGCAAATATTACCCCGAGAGCAACACAAATTATCAAAATTGTATATTATATTGAAAAATTGCGAATTAACGATTTTGTTAGGTTTTCGAAAAAAGGAACATTTTTTTTAATATAAATAATAGTCAAGCGTTTTTCTATCAAGCAAACTTCCATATATATGTCGTGTACATGTTATTATTTTGTACAAGTTATAACTTGTACAAAATATTTATACAAGTTATAACTTGTATAACACCATCATGCAAGTTATAACTTGTCCAAGTATTGCTATGCAAGTTATAACTTGTACAATTGTGATTGAAAATACATCAAAACTTGTACAGTTTTATTTACAGTGGCCTATATGTGTAATTAACCCATATGATAACATTCATTGGCCTAAGATTACCTTATATTATTTAATTCCTACTATGGTGAGTATTTTTAAGGAGTTAATATATTGTAAACATTGTTGTTCAGTCTTTTGAATTATTTTGAAGTGTAAAGATGGCAAATACTGTTGAAACCAAATTTCATGATGAAGTTATAAAACTATTGGATGACAACAAGTCTACAAATAATATTATATTTACACGTGAAAGATATAATGAGACAATTTATAGTGTAAAGGAAGCAAAATCCATAACCAAAAAGACACAACTTCAGAGATATTTGACAAAAAAGTATGATGTTTTGGAGATAGCAGGAATTGAAAAGCTTGTTCGTAAAGGGACGGACGTAATCTATTACTGTACTACCGAAGAGCTTTACCGTTTGATCAAAACAGCTCATTCTGGAATAGGACATTGCGGGATTCATAAAACCTATAAGGAATTAAAGAAACAATTTGCCAACATCAGCAGAGAAGTCATCAAACTCTTTATTCAACTCTGTGAACAATGTATCTTGAAAAAAAACCGCTCGGAAACTAGCAAGTTAATAGTTCGTCCAATAACTTCTTCAGACTTTAATAGTCGTGGACAAGTAGATCTTGTAGACTATCAATCGTGTCCGGATGGTGACTTTAAGTGGGTAATGCATTACCAGGACCATTTAACAAAGTTTAGTATATTGCGTCCGTTGAAGTCGAAAAGAGCTGCTGAAGTTGCGTATCAACTTACTGACATTTTTCTGCTTCTTGGTGCCCCACACATCTTACAAAGTGACAATGGTAGGGAATTTACTGCAAATATCATCACCGAGTTAAAACTTCTTTGGCCAGAGCTTAAACTGGTACACGGAAGACCGCGTCATCCTCAGAGCCAAGGATCGGTAGAACGGGCAAATGCTGACATTAAAAGTATGATTATTTCTTGGACTCATGAGAACAATAATACCCACTGGTCAGAAGGACTAAGATTCGTCCAATTTCAAAAAAACAGATCGTATCATAGAACAATCGATCAATCACCATACAGTGCATTATTCGGTAGTGATCCGAAAGTTGGCTTGTCCTCGCCAGCCATTCCAAAAGAAATATTGGACACACTTGAAACCGAGGAGGACCTAAATGCACTGACAACGACTGAAACGCCTACCAATAGAAATGACACTAATCAAGCAACTCCCGAAGCGGACACTGACATTGAAACTGAAACCAACACCGAACCTGAAACTGAAACCAACACCGAACCTGAAACAGAAACAAACACCGAACCTGAAACTGAAACCAACACCGAACCCGAAACAGGAACAAACACCGCAACCAATGCTCATTTCGACATAGACACAAACTCTGAAACGGAACCTGAAATTGTGAGCGATGCGAATATGGATATTGTACAAGAATCAACAGATAGAACAGTAATTTACGACAAAATTGTACGTGCTAGGAAAAGAGCCCTATCTGGACAACAGATCCAAGCAGAAGAAATGATGTCATCAAGTAAAAGGAGATTAGTGGATTTGAAAGTTAATGATAACATTATAATACCTGTTCCAAGGGTAGATCGTGGTCCGATAGACTGTAGAAACATTAGAGGAATCATTGTAGACAAAACTGTAAATGGATACAAAATTGGTACAACAGTTGGGGTAATAAGTGGACTTCTGAGTCGAAATCAAATTGAGAAAATTCATGGACATGAATTAACTATCTTAGATGTTTCTGATAATACAGAGATAAGTGTGAGAAAAGCCGTACAGTTGCTTTCTTTGTATGGTGGTCAAGGGCATATTCATTGCAGCTGTCGTAGTGGCTGCAAAACTGGGAAATGCAAGTGTAAACAGAAAAATATATTGTGTAATTCCAGATGTCATGCATCTTTGTCATGTGCCAACAAATGAATTTCAAGTGACATTCATTGCCTCTATGAAATATGTGTTTCTTGACAATAAATGTTTGAAAAATTCATTTAGTCTAATTAAATTTGATTTAAATCTCAAGAAATTTCAAAGTTTCTATTTATAATGCGATCCGATCTTTCGTCAACACTGGGTATACAAATAAATATGTAATTACCCCAAAACAAAAACAAAAATAAAATGAGATATAGGATATTGAATATCTACTGTCAATACAGTTGACATACATGTAGCTGTCATGTTTCCAACACAAATAATACAAATAGGCCTATGCACAACAAAGTTGAACAAGTTATGATGTATTTTCAATCACAATTGTACAAGTTATAACTTGCATAGCAATAATTGGACAAGTTATAACTTGTATGATGGTGTTATGCAAGTTATAACTTGTATAAATATTTTGTACAAGTTATAACTTGTACACAATAATAACATGTACACAACATACTGTTCAAAAAAAGAAACGCATAACCCACTTTTATTTTTCAAAATGCAAATTCTGCGAATTACCAGGTAAAATTAAATGGTCAATTTAATCATTGATTTTTTAAAGGGAAGTTTTAAATTTTAAATGAATGTTCATTAGATTTGGCTCGCTGCCACATGTGCACAGCGCCTCTGAAAAATGAATATACCATGTTTCGCACCGAGAATTCGGTAACATTTTTCACGGCCATTTCGTGGTTAATTCAACTGTTAAACTAAAGCATATAAAAGGACCAAGTTTTAAGCTTGACTTTCATTACTAATTTGATATGCTGCCATGCCAAGGCTAGACACTGCCACTCGAAATATCGCTATCGGTCGTCTCCAAGCCGGAGAGTCCCAAAATGAGGTAGTACGAACTCTGAATGTTAATCAGAGGACCATTTACATGCTATGGAACAGATTCCAGCAAACTGGTTCAACGAATGACTGCCAAAGGAGTGAAAGACATCGCAAAACTACTCCTGGGCAAGATCGGTACATCCGGATCTTTCATCTACGGAATCGAACCGTTGCCGCATCAACCACTGCATCCGGAATACCTGGATTGCGAAGAATCAGCTCACAAACAGTCTGCAACCGGCTTCGACAGCATGGCATTAGACCCAGAAGGCCGTATTTCGGAGCTGCTTTGACGCCGTTACACAGACGTGAAAGAGTCCATTGGTGCAACAGATTAAGAGACTGGACATTCCGAAACTGACGAAGAATTTGGTTCAGCGACGAGTCTCATTTTCTGCTGCAGAAACGTGATAGCTGAATACGTGTATATAGGTACCGGTATGAACGTTTCTTTTCCTCCTGTGTTCAGGAAGTGGATAGCTTCGGTGGAGGTAGTGTTATGATGTGGGCGGCTATCTCAAATGACCGCAAAACAGACCTAGTGCATGTTCCGGGCAATTTAACGGCTGTAAGGTACATAAACGAAATTCTCCAACCTCACCTCATGCACGTAATTGACCAACAGAGGGAGTTATTGCAACAGGACAACGCTAGGCCACACACGGCGCGTGTAGCAATGGACAACATCAATGTGCTTCCATGGCCTTCCAAATCGCCGGACTTTAATCCCATTGAACACCTATGGGATCAGCTGGATAAACGTGTGCGCCAGCGACAACCTCCACCTCAGACCCTCGATCAACTCCGCCAAATGTTGCAACACAAATGGCGAACAATACCAAGAAACAATGTTAGAAATTTGATTAAGTCTATGCCGAGGAGGTGCAGAGTAGTGTTGGCCGCGCGTGGTGGTCATACACGGTACTAACTTTAACGTGACCGGAAGTGTGCTGAACTGCGATAAACTGACTTTTTTTTACTTATCCTCTGAAGTATGGACTGTTAATTTTTTAATAATAAACATTTTGAGTCGATATCTAAAAGTGTAACTGAAAATTTTTGACTTAAAATACCTCAAATCCCCTTATGCGTTTTTTTTTATGCACAGTGTATATTGTTTGAGCTTAAAGACAGTAGCATATCATTGTATTAAATTTTTTTATTGGAAACATCGAAATATTTAAAATCTGCTTATAGAGAAAACCCTCCATAAATAATTATCCCTAGTAATGTTTCTTTGGTAATCACACACGGAAATATTATCTAAATATGTTGACGAATTTAAAACGTTGCTTCAATCATCTTATTTAATAGAAAAAAAAAGATCTTGATAATATTAGTTATGTTCCATCCAGACTAAGGGTATATAAAATGCACAGAATGGAAATCTTCAAGCCTTTCCCCTGGCCACAGCTCGGCTAGTTTTTGTCAAGGGCTTATTGATAGTTAACACAGTATCCAGTGTAATGTCATTTATCAAATGACGTAAATTTTTCAAAACATGAAAGAACATATATACAATGAACAGGGAGTGTTTTATAAAATATACACAAAGAAAAAAGTTAAGAACACCCATGTTTTTTTTAAATGATAATTGATACGACAAGTATCACGAGATTACTGACCAGATAATCTCAAGAACGCAATGGTAACCTGTTAGGACATTACATTGGCTGTAAGAAACCACAAAAAAAATCAAGAAAAATGTTAATTTAATGAATATTTAATCACAATATCACAAGGCCAGTTTTTGCAGTAAAACATGTCCATTTTAAGTATTGACCTTCAAAGTTCAAAAAGAACGATAAGATTGTCATTTCACTTTCAAAACGTCACTTATAAATCACTTGACGACATCTATTGTTCAAAGTTCAGTACCGGGTGTAACCCCCACGTGCTTGGATGACGGCCTCAACCCTGCGTCTCATCCCTCCAGTTAGACGTCAGATGTCCTGTTGTAATAGCTACTGCCATTCCCGATGCAATGCTGCTTCCAACTGACGAATGTTTGGCACAGGAGGTTCCCGAGCATGTATACGACGGCCTAACATGTCCCAAATATGCTCTATGGGATTCAAATCCGGGCTCATGGCTGGCCAAGGAACAGAAGTCACGGCTTCGCTTTGGAGGTAGGCGGTTACTGCTCTTGAACGATGAGGCCTGGCGTTGTCATCCATATACACAGGCCTTGTAGCTAGTGGATGATTGTCGAAATGGGGGACAACAACTGGTTGCAAGACGTCTCTGGTTGCCATGTATGGTGACTAAATCCAGCTTGCAGTCATGATAGATACACCCCCAAACCATCACTGAGCCTCCACCGTAAGGGACAGTTGGCTGGATATTCCTTGGGGGTATAGGCTGTATTTTTGTGTTTCCAAACCCTCATCCGGCCGTCGGTTACATGAAGCAGAAACCGGCTCTCGTCTGACCAATGGATCTTGCGCCATGTCCTTAAATTCCAACCACGTCGTGCTAAACACCATGCCAAACATGATCGTCGATGTCGGTCTGCCAACAGTAGACGTTTAATGACTCTCCTTGACTTAAGTCCCGCTGATTTCAGACGGTTTCTAACTGTTCTTGTTGACAGACGTCTATACACCTTTCTATTCTCTTGTCAATCATCAGTAGATTAACCAATCACAGCTGGTATATTTAACATGTGAGTAAACAGCTGATAGCAACACATGTGGTCAGACATAACCTCGGTCAAACATTCTTATCTAAACAGTTAAGTATATAGGAGAATTCTGCAAGTTTTTACAAAAAATGGTTAAAAGATGCTGTTGGGGGACATGTAATTCAGATACCAGGTATCCAGAAAGAATCCAAAATGTCAGCTTTATTCCATTCCCGAAACCAAAGACAAATGTTGATGCTTGTCTGAGATGGATCAAAGCATGTGGAAGGCCTCATGAGCAACTTAATGTAAATAATATAACCAAGATAAATATGTTTGTTCAAAGGTATGTAATACCATTTATTTACATATACTTTTTAAATATTTTCTTATCATACATGTCAAAATCATAGTAATATAAATATAATATTAATTATGTAATCTTGTTTATACACATTCATACATTGTAATTTGTATTAAAGATGTAAACATTATACTTGCACTGCTATTTTCTTTATAGTTACATTTGTAAATGTTTTCATGATTAAAGTATTATTATTAATATCCATCCATAAAAATTGAAAACAAATTACTTAAAATAAACATAAAATATGAATTTTATATTATTTTTAGCATTTTGTCAGTGGGAGATCTTCTGATCAATAAAACATGAAGAAAAAAAATAATGAAAATAAATATAAAATATTTTTGTTTATATTTTAGCATTTTGTAAATGGGCAACCCTCTGATCAATATCCTGATCCATGTCCTGCCACAGGTGGACTAGTATTTGAAGCTAGGAGAAGGCCAAAAAAGAAAAAAATTGAAACCACCGATGCCACTGAAGTACCAAGTAATTCGGATTCAACAGTTGTAATTCCAAATATTCCAGCACATGATACCCAAAATGATGAAACTTCAGTGAAAATTGGTTTTCTTTTTCTGTCAGCTGGTGATTTTATAGGGTTAGCCAATGTCATTGACACAACGGCCTGAGGTTTTATTTTCCGTCCCCTTGGCTTGTGCCACTGCTGTGGTAAACTAGTGGCAGACAGTTCAGCTGGAACTTCTTTTAAATTTAAATTCTGATAATGAGCAATTGTATGGACTAGCCCAACAACATGTGAACATGTTCCTGCTAACCTGAAAAATACCAGAAAGGATATATTATAAATAGATAAATAAATAAAAACAATCAAAATAAAATATTTTTGTTAATAACCCTTTCAATTGTTTGCATATATTTATACAGAAAATAACAGGTCTATTGCAAAATATTAATTTTATTTATTGTATTATAATTAATTAACTGATAAAGTGCACAGCAGTGTATTCATTATCTTATCTAATATAACTAGAACACATGTTAAATGTTTACATGTTGGAACCATGGTGTGTTTGTGTATACAGTACACATTCTTATCAGCATTTGCACACTTAATTAAACACAGAATTTATCAGAAGCTACAAAACATCAATAAATAAATACATTTATATTTCATTATATAAGTAAATATTACTTACCCTGCTACACAAGAACAGTTGCTGTCAGAGATGTACTTCTCATTTATTCTGACTGTAATATTCACTTTGTGTGGAGGCTCATTCTTCCTCATGGATTTATAACATTTAGCCTTTATATCAACTTCATCATCATTAATTTTACACAAATTAACACTGTGAATGTATCCAAGAGTGTAATAATTATATCCTTGTTCTTTAGATCTCCCTGTTAAAGATTTATCCTTGAAATATTCAATATTTACAACATGTGGTAAAACATCCAACTTTGTAGTTACCGCCATCTTGTTGATTAGCTTGTCCTAGGATGCTGGGTTGCTATGTGTTGCTAGGGGAGGCGGGGCATATCATGGATTAATGGAAAGGTGTATTGGGCAGCCACTGTTGTTTGAGTACGGGACTGGTTGCGAATGGCATCCGTCTAACCAAACGCTACAATGCCCTGTTGTCACGATCAGATGTTACCCGTGGTCTGCCGGATCTTGGCAAGTCTTTCACATTGTTGGTTTGTGTGTGTTTTCTCACCAGTCGGCTGACTACAGTATAGTGGTAGCCCATCTGACGTCCAATAGCTTTGAAGGACATGCCGATTATTTGCCATCTTTGTGCTTCTGATATTCCAAAATTCGAAGCGTGAACATACTGAATTTTGAGTAATGCGTGAGAGGCATGGTTCACGTGCATGACTAGTCGATATTAGACATAATGGTCACACCTGTGTGAGCACATCTTTTTAATGGAACATTGTTCTTGCTATAATTAATATAAATATTAGAATCTAAACTTAGTGTAACTTATTATGTTTTAATATATCAAGGGGTGCTTAACTTTTTTCTTTGTGTATATAAAAGCAATGTCAAAAAATAACAGTAGAGACACAAAAATAAAATATCATCGCCTGTCTGATTACAAATGACACTGGTAAATTTCCTGGAGAGATCACGATAATATGTCCAGCGAACGAGATGAGATGTCGACTTCCCGACCTCGTATCTCGAACGGTCGAGATTATTTATATTATTAAATAATGATTTTATTTAAACAATTTTATTGGCTATCATGCTGTCACCTGACATTCCGTAAAATTTGATATTGTTTGATTAAAACTCGTATTGACTTGGTTTCACTTTCGTTTTCCATTGCATTATGTATGACGTCATAATGAAGTGATTAATTTCATATTGATTTGGTTTCACTTTCACTTTTCATTTTAATGTAATAAAACAATTACAGTCTTTTGTATCGGTCAATACGAGTTTTTATGGACCTTAGAAATCAATATTCACCTCAGCCTAAAGGCTTCGGTGAATATCGTTTTTAAGGTCCATAAAAACTCGTATTGACCTCAACAAAAGACTATAATTGTATAATATTTCAAAGGGTTTAGATCTTGCATTATATAAAATATAAAGTGTGTGTCTTAAGCATACTACCATAGGAAATACATTATTTGGCAAAATATTTATAAAAAAAAAAAAAAAAAAAGGGGGGGGGGGGGGGCGGGTACTATTTCAAAGGGAGCAAAAGAAATTTAGTAAAAATGTGAATAGCGAGAAAAACAAATTGACAAAAAGATGAAAGATTAAAAGTTAGCCATTTATTCCGAGTTTATGACATATTTGTATTTCAAACTGTCAATATCTTAATATGATATTTGATGGACGTAGATAAATAACAGATGGCAATCAGGACAGATCTTTAATTCAGATCATTCTTAATATACGATGCCAGTTAGACAAAACCGATTCAAACGTTTCTTCAAGTACATATACCACCTTCCCTGTTTTAAAAATTAAACATTATTGTCCTTACTCCCCTATTGCTCATATTCTAAAAGCTTCTCAAGTACAAAAAAGCTTGTATATATTTTCCAATAATATCTTCGTTTATTAAAACAGAGATAGTACGGTCGATTTTACAAAATTACCACAAATAAATAGATTGTCATTAATTGGCTATCGACATAATTTTCCCCTTGTATAAAATAAACATACAATATATCATATAACATCAATAGAATGAATGAGCAAATGAAGATAAACCAATAATATCCTTTTATTTATAATATTCTCTAGTGACACAACTCATACTAAAAAACATATTGAATTGTTTAATTATGAAATTCGTGTTTATGATAATTATGCCACAGAATAACGCATTGCGACATATTTGTTTCCAATGAAAACTGCTGTAAATTTAGATCACTTTTTAATATTTGATGAAACGCCGGGTGTATTAATGGAAAATTATGTTTGCGTTAACTGTTTGGGTAAGAGAGCGGAGAGTGATCTTTGAAACTATCCCCGAGCGCCATCTATTATTGATGTAGTAAAACGTGTCGTATTAATATATAACCGGCAAATTAACACGATTCCACAACTGATAATCTGGATAGCAACTTTAACAGTTATTTAAAATGGTAAGTCAATTCTATGTTCTATTAATTTAATCTAACTTTATGTCAATATAAATTATATTTCAAAAGCGCGGGAAAAATGTTAAGTTACCGAACAAACAAGCCTACTTGTTTAAATTAAGAAAATCGATTTATGATACATATTATCATACTGAGTTTCTTAGTTATACTAACGTGAAAAGTAATATAATTATCATACTTTGTGTGGGACAAGGTGGCGTCTTATTTATGGTTGTCATACAGTTCTATTCCAGAAGTGATAGCTTTCACTGATTAGCTTAGACATTCTCTGACACCATAATTGTAGTTATTTTTTTTTTTGTCTTTAAAAGAAATTAAAAAAATAATGTAAATAGATTTAAACGTTAGTGAAGCGTCGGTAGGTTGTCATTAAAATAAGAAAATTTTAATTAAAAACTTATTAAATTAAATAACTAAAATGTTGTCTATATTTATCAAAAGGATATATGTACACTATCTTTGATATAGGAAATCTTCAACTTCATTTAATTATTTCCCATATAATTGTGATGCTTAGCTGAGGAAAAACAACATATTTTTTTATTAAACGACATTTTGCCAACATTAACTACATACTAGTGTTCAATTATCGCCATATTGATTGTTCAGTAACAGTATAGTATAGGATAGACGTGTGACAAACATAAGGTCAATGAATGAAATGCGTATAAAAATGTACGTAATCAAGCCATGAGATGCCAGACGTGCTAACACAAAACTTTATACTCAAGTCATAGTATGCCAGCCGTGCTAGCACAAAACTTTATGCTCAAGTTCTATTATGTCAGATGTGGTAACACAAAACTTTATACTCAGAACATAGGATGTCAGAAGTCCTAACACAAAACTTTATACTTAAGACATAGGATGTCAGCTGTCCTAACACAAAACGGTATACTCAAGACATAGTATGCCAGACGTGCTAACACAAACTTTATACTCAAGACATAGAATGTCCGAAGTCCTAACACAAAGCGTTATACTCAAGACATAGGATGTCAGCTGTCCTAACACAAAACGTTATACTCAAGACATACTATGCCAGACATGCTAGCACAAAACTTTATGCTCAAGCTCTATTATGTCAGATGTGGTAACACAAAACTTTATACTCAAGACATAGGATGTCAGAAGTCCTAACACAAAACTTTATACTCAGGACAAAGGATGTCAGGTGTCATAACACAAAACTTAATGCTCAAGCTCTAGGATGTCAGATGGGCTAACACAAAACTTTATTCTCAAGTCGTAGGATGTCAGATGTCCTAGCACAAAACTTTATACTCAAGACATAGGATGTCAGATGGCCTAACACAAAACTTTATGCTCAAGACATAGGATGTCAGCTGTCCTAACACAAAACGTTATACTCAAGACATAGTATGCCAGACGTGCTAGCACAAAACTTTTATGCTCAAGCTCTATTATGTCAGATGTGGTAACACAAAACTTTATACTCAAGACATAGGATGTCAGAAGTCCTAGCACAAAACTTTATACTCAAGACAAAGGATGTCAGGTGTCATAACACAAAACTTTATGCTCAAGCTCTAGGATGTCAGATGGGCTAACACAAAACTTTATACTCAAGTCATAGGATGTCAGATGTCCTAGCACAAAACTTTATACTCAAGACATAGGATGTCAGATGGCCTAACACAAAAACTTTATACTCAAGCTAGCTCTAGGATGTCCTAGCACAAAACCTTATACTCAAGTCATAGGATGTCAGGTGTTCTAACACAAAACTTTATACTTAAGTCATAGGATGTCAGGTGTCCTAACACAAAACTTTATACTCAAGTCATAGGATGTCAGATGTCCTAGCACAAAGCTTTATACTCAAGACAAAGGATGTCAGGTGTCCTAGCACAAAACTTTATACTCAAGACATAGGATGTCAGATGGCCTAACAAAAAACTTTATACTCAAGACATAGGATATCAAATGGCCTAACACAAAACTTTATACTCATGACAAAGGATGTCAGGTGTCCTAACACAAAACTTTATACTCAAGACAAAGGATGTCAGATGTCCTAGCACAAAACTTTATACTCAAGACATAGGATGTCAGATGGCCTAACACAAAACTTTATACTCAAGACATAGGATATCAAATGGCCTAACACAAAACTTTATACTCAAGACATAGGATGTCAGATGGCCTAACACAAAACTTTATACTCAAGCTCTAGGATGTCCTAGCACAAAACTTTATACTCAAGACATAGGATGTCAGCTGTCCTAACACAAAACTTTATACTCAAGACAAAGGATGTCAGAAGTCCTAACACAAAACTTTATACTCAAGCTCTAGGATGTCCTAGCACAAAACCTTATACTCAAGTCATAGGATATCAAATGGCCTAACACAAAACTTTATACTCATGACATAGGATGTCAGATGGCCTAACACAAAACTTTATACTCAAGCTCTAGGATGTCCTAGCACAAACCTTTATACTCAAGACATAGGATATCAAATGGCCTAACACAAAGCTTTATACTCATGACATAGGATGTCAGATGGCCTAACACAAAACTTTATACTCAAGCTCTAGGATGTCCTAGCACAAAACTTTATACTCAAGACAAAGGATGTCAGATGGCCTAACACAAAACTTTATACTCAAGCTCTAGGATGTCCTAGCACAAACCTTTATACTCAAGACATAGGATATCAAATGGCCTAACACAAAACTTTATGCTCATGACATAGGATGTCAGATGGCCTAACACAAAACTTTATACTCAAGCTCTAGGATGTCCTAGCACACAACTTTATACTCAAGACAAAGTATGTCAGCTGTCCTAACACAAAACTTTATACTCAAGCTCTAGAATGTCCTAACACAAAACTTTATACTCAAGCTCTAGGATGTCCTAGCACAAAACTTTATACTCAAGCTCTAGGATGTCCTAACACAAAACTTTATACTCAAGACAAAGGATGTTAGGTGTCCTAACACAAAACTTTATACTCAAGACAAAGGATGTCAGAAGTCCTAACACAAAACTTTATACTCAAGCTCTAGGATGTCCTAGCACAAAACTTTATACTCAAGCTCTAGGATGTCCTAGCACAAAACTTTATACTCAAGCTCTAAGATGTCCTAACACAAAACTTTATACTCAAGACAAAGGATGTTAGGTGTCCTAACACAAAACTTTATACTCAAGACATAGGATGCCAGAAGTCCTAACACAAAACTTTATACTCAAGACATAGGATATCAAATGGCCTAACACAAAACTTTATACTCAAGACAAAGGATGTCAGATGTCCTAGCACAAAACTTTATACTCAAGAAAAAGGATGTCAGATGGCCTAACACAAAACTTTATACTCAAGACATAGGATGTCAGGTGTCCTAACACAAAACTTTATACTCAAGACAAAGGATGTCAGGTGTCCTGGCACAAAACTTTATATTCAAGACATAGGATGTCAGCTGTCCTAACACAAAACTTTATACTCAAGACATAGGATGTCAGAAGTCCTAACACAAAACTTTATACTCAAGACATAGGATGTCAGAAGTCCTAACACAAAACTTTATACTCATGACATAGGATGTCAGATGGCCTAACACAAAACTTTATACTCAAGCTCTAGGATGTCCTAGCACAAAACTTTATACTCAAGACAAAGGATGTCAGCTGTCCTAACACAAAACTTTATACTCAAGCTCTAGAATGTCCTAACACAAAACTTTATACTCAAGCTCTAGGATGTCCTAGCACAAAACTTTATACTCAAGCTCTAGGATGTCCTAACACAAAACTTTATACTCAAGACAAAGGATGTTAGGTGTCCTAACACAAAACTTTATACTCAAGACAAAGGATGTCAGAAGTCCTAACACAAAACTTTATACTCAAGCTCTAGGATGTCCTAGCACAAAACTTTATACTCAAGCTCTAGGATGTCCTAACACAAAACTTTATACTCAAGACAAAGGATGTTAGGTGTCCTAACACAAAACTTTATACTCAAGACATAGGATATCAAATGGCCTAACACAAAACTTTATACTCAAGACAAAGGATGTCAGATGTCCTAGCACAAAACTTTATACTCAAGAAAAAGGATGTCAGGTGTCCTAACACAAAACTTTATACTCAAGACATAGGATGTCAGGTGTCCTAACACAAAACTTTATACTCAAGACAAAGGATGTCAGGTGTCCTGGCACAAAACTTTATACTCAAGACATAGGATGTCAGCTGTCCTAACACAAAACTTTATACTCAAGACATAGGATGTCAGAAGTCCTAACACAAAACTTTATACTCAAGACATAGGATATCAAATGGCCTAACACAAAACTTTATACTCAAGACAAAGGATGTCAGATGTCCTAGCACAAAACTTTATACTCAAGACAAAGGATGTCAGGTGTCCTAACACAAAACTTTATACTCAAGACATAGGATGTCAGGTGTCCTAACACAAAACTTTATACTCAAGACAAAGGATGTCAGGTGTCCTGACACAAAACTTTATATTCAAGACATAGGATGTCAGCTGTCCTAACACAAAACTTTATACTCAAGCTCTAGGATGTCAGATGGCCTAACACAAAACTTTATACTCAAGACAAAGGATGTCAGATGTCCTAGCACAAAACTTTATACTCAAGACATAGGATGTCAGATGGCCTAACACAAAACTTTATACTCAAGACATAGGATGTCAGATGGCCTAACACAAAGCTTTATACTCAAGACATGGGATGTCAGATGGCCTAACACAAAACTGTATACTCAAGACATAGTATGCCAGAAGTGCTAACACAAACTTTATACTCAAGACATAGGATGCCAGAAGTCCTAACACAAAACTTTATACTTAAGACATAGGATGTCAGATGGCCTAACACAAAACTTTATACTCAAGCTCTAGGATGTCAGATGTCCTAATACAATAATGTATAATCAAGTCATAGGATGTTAGAAATCTTAACACAAAATTGTATGCTTACTTTCATATTTATGATTTCGTTACGGCTAAACGTAAAATTATCACATTATCTTTTTTTGAGGAATAAGAACCAGTCTCTCCATCTCAAGCTTATTGTTTTCTTTGTGTACGGTCTTGTTATCAAAACGTTGTAATAAAACGAAGAACAACAAATATCACACTATTCGGGACAATTCCAAAATATCACACTTGTCGGAACAATTCCAAAATACCACACTTGTCGGAACAATTCCAAAATACCACACTTGTCAGAACAATTCCAAAATACCATACTTGTCAGAACAATTCCAAAATAACATACTTGTCGGAACGATTCCAAAATACCACACTTGTCGGAACAATTCCAAAATACCATACTTGTCGGAACAATTCCAAAATACCACACTTGTCAGAACAATTCCAAAATACCACACTTGTCAGAACAATTCCAAAATACCATACTTGTCGGAACAATTCCAAAATATCACACTTGTCAGAACAATTCCAAAATAACATACTTGTCGGAACAATTCCAAAATACCACACTTGTCAGAACAATTCCAAAATAACATACTTGTCGGAACAATTCCAAAATACCACACTTGTCGGAACAATTCCAAAATACCATACTTGTCGGAACAATTCCAAAATACCACACTTGTCGGAACAATTCCAAAATACCATGCTTGTCGGAACAATTCCAAAATACCACACTTGTCGGAACAATTCCAAAATACCATACTTGTCGGAACAATTCCAAAATCATACATCAAAATCGTAGAAAACGGTAAAATCGAAACCCCTAACAACCAAAATAAATGACCGCTCACTTTTCTGGCTTGTTACAGACACATCAATAAAAAGTGGCGGTATTACAATAGTTTGATGGGCCCGAACCTCCCTTCTAAGTGAAATGATGAGGTCATGCAAGGGCTTTCCGCATGTGAGTAAAATGCAAATCCTCGCAAATAACTGGGCGTACAGCGTTATTATAAAGAACGCTATAATCTTGAACATTATTCATAATATATCTAATCTTCGTGACAGAAGTGGTCAGATGTAGAATATTAATTCTAGTAAAGAGAGTCGATGACCTCAACCATTATCTAAATATTATACAAGGACATCGTAAGACATAATAGTGAAACAATAGTCAACTTTGAACCCAAATCTAATTTCCAATGCCATCTCTCGTCATATATGCGCAACTGACAGAATACTTTTCCACATGATATTGATATCTTCCGAAAACCATCTTGAAAGATAAGATGAGACGATTCTCTTAAATATCCTTGATTTAATAGCTGAATACTCAAAATACGATGGAATTGTGAAAAATCTGAATTCAAACTGCAAGCTCGAGCATAGCATATGAGTTGTGAAATGTAACCTCCATACGCGGGAGAGAATGATATATTACTATCAAGATGTGGAAAATTTATAATGGCAATATTGAAGTCGTCTCTTTTGTCATAAAGTCTGGTAGAAAGTTGACCATTGGTGTCCAATATGACGTGAATGTCAAGAAATGAGGCAGAGTAAGCTGTTTCTGTTGTAAATCATTCTAAAATGTTCATGACTTTCACCTTTTTTCTTCTATGAGTCAAATATTGCTATCAATTAAACATGGCATATATTAAAATCTGATTGCATTAATTATATTACTCGTGCTAATAATAATAATAGGTTTCATTTGATACTGGTATAATTTACACCGTGCCATCTGGATGTATATCTTTGTGTCCCCTGGTAGTACAGAGTTGTGTTATCATTAATAATGAAATACTATATCAGGATATCAATTTTTGGACGTCAATTTCACTATGATTAATGAATGCTGGAGTTACAAACCTATTTCCATGGAGAATTTAGAATCAATACTTGAATAAACTGACAAAAGTGATAATATTTATCTTATGAAATAAGCACTGTTCGTCTTTTCGTTGATAAAATCTTAAAGTCTTCATTGTGTAGCATTCCAGTACATATATGCTCTGCTTTATAATGCCAGCAGATCGTTTTTATTTTATACCATTCTCAACATATTTTACTAAGTTTATCTGAACATTCTTATAGTGAAACATCTTAATGTCCGGTTTATATTATGCAAATTAGCTTTATCCTCGAAATCGTGAAATATTACGGACATTTATTAACAATCATAAATATAAATCAAATATGTCTGTCCCACTATGAGAATATGACCTCTCCTGGGTCTCCTTCCGGGGGGATGGTAATATGATTGTACAATAAAATTCCATAACAAAATATTCTGTTGTTTGGTGGACAACTTATAATGGATTTAAATGCACCAGAGACATGCGCAGTATATGTAACTGTCTCTGGAAACCGATTTTTATAAGACAATAAGCCACACAAATTACACATGTAAATGACCATTAATTTGTGTAATGACCCGTCTTTGCACAATAACATGATTTTGAACGAGGGTCTAAAAGGGTTTTATTTGACTCATTATTAGCCTACAATAAAATGACAAAAGTCTCAAAATTATATCATATAACTTGAAAGGTATTTGCTCAAACTTATGGTATCATTGCTGATACGACAAATAAAAGGGTGTTTTTGAAGACATTTTAAGATCACATGCAATGGCATAAATATTTCTTCTAAAGAATGATATCATACGGGCAATTTGACTTAATATTGCTATAACTTATATTCAACATGACATTGTGAATATCAGAAATAAATATTGTGTAAGGTCAAACATGTTCGTATCACCTTCAGTTTCGTATCTTGTTAGGAAGAAATACTGACTTATATTTATATAGCGAAATTACCCCATTACGAAATTTGTGTTTCAAGTAAGAATGCCACGGGTCAGCTGAATACTAAATATTAAGACACATGCAATAGAAAATTAGCAAGTGAATGGATTGGGGTTCAAAGTGCCAAGGACTGACTATTGCTTTGTAAATACACCTCAACTCATTTCAGTTGTACATATATTATTGTTTATTGACTTCAATCATTGCTTCTGTAATCACTTTGAATGAATGAACGAACGAACAAATTAATGAATGTTTTTGATGGGCTGGACGTGTAAGTGATAAATTGGTCGCAGTCAAGATAAGTCTGATTAACGAATTTTTCTAGTAGAATAAATCCAAATTTGAAATGGTTCCTGGTCTAAAATGTCCTTGGCATAATTGACCTAGTTTAAAAAAAAAAGTCAATGGAATATTTCTTCCTAGTAAATATGATCCGTATACTCATTTTACTTGTAACTTTATTCCGTCCGGACCACTTTCACACCAGGACTTATTTTACCTGTGACCACTTTTTCAGTAGAACTTTTATTACAAATAACTTTATTTCGTCTGGACCACTTTCCCACTAGGATTTATTTGACTAGTAACTTTACTCCTACAGGATCAGTTTCATACTAGGACTTCTTTGACTGGTACATGTAACTTTATTTCGTCCGGACGACCTTCACATTAGGACTTACATTACTAGAAACTTTATTCCTCGAAGACTTCTTTCACACCAGGAACTATTTGCTAGCATCTTTATTTCGTCCGGACCACTTTAACACCAGCACTTATTTTGCTAGTAACTTTATTCTTTCCGGACCTCTTTTATGACGGGACTTATTTGAAAGTACATTTATTCCGCACAGACCACTTTCATACCGGGACTTATTTTACTAGTAAATATGTTCCGTCTGGACCACTTTCACACCATAACTTACATTACTAACAATCTTATTCCGTCCAGACAATTTTATACATGGCCAGGACTTATCTTACTAGCAATCTTATTCCGTCCGGACAATTTTATACATGGCCAAGACTTATCTTACTAGCAATCTTATTCCGTCCGGACAATTTTATACATGGCCAGGACTTATCTTACTAGCAATCTTAATCCGTCCGGACAATTTTATACATGGCCAGGACTTATCTTACTAGCAATCTTATTCCGTCTGGACCACTTTCACACCAGAACTTGCTTTACTGTTACATATATAAGTATTTCAATATTACATTTTACCTTGACATGCTGTAACATGTCTTACAGACTCGCATCACTAATTGTATCCTTGTACTTCTTAAAAACTAGTACATGATTTATTCACGTATACTTTGTTGTAAATAATCAGCATTGATCTCGTTCTTAATGACATCAACACATGAACCCGACACGGAGATAATTTCAATTACCTTTATTGTGAAAACAATTCATAGATGACCAAATAGGGACGCTAATGATTTTTGACGCAGGTAAAACGTTCTGCATATTAATATTCATTGCCGAGGGGAAGGACTACCTGTGTTAAATGGATAATTACAGAATACCACGCCAGAGTTGGTTCAGGAATTGATCATTTATTATGTTTGCCATACGGGAATCGTCGTTAACCACTGTCATCTTTTTTGTCTTTTATGGAATCAATCAATTTAATTTAATTATTTCGAATGATCTCAATTTGACATCAATAAAACATACTTTGATGTCGTGGTTTGATGCACCACTGCACCTATACTTCACTTTGAAATCGTGGTTTGATGCACCACTGCACCTATATTCCACGTGTTCTTTATTTTCGGTTTGGTCTCTGTTGACTTGATACAAACAGGTCAATAAACAATTAAACAACCTATACCTATGCATGTCCTTGGAGACTTAATGTTCAAGTGATAAATTATAGTCTTATAATTGATGTAAAATGTTGTAATTATTTTATCTTTCCTTGTTGGTGTTAAATAAATTGATGAAATTAAAAACGTCCTAAGATGCTGAAGACGCCAAGTTTGATAAGAAGTCATTGTTCACTAATGTTAATTATTAGCTGGACGTAGAATGTAGGCTTCATATTTTCGAAGATTAAAATCATAAGAGAGTGCATTGAATATACATCTAAAAAGACAACTGGTATTTCTTTATTTGGTTATTTGATAGAATGAGTATTTTGTTAATATTTTGCATTTCATTTTATGTTTTATTGGTGTCTGTGCTAATCTGTTAGAAAATAAATACATGGAGGGTTGTGTTAATGTTATCTACCGTCACATTCAGCAATAGTTTATCCATATCGTGATTTATTGAACTGGGAAAGCCTGGAAAGATTTAGTGAACCGACCGGTGAAAACCTCGACCTGGACGAGAACGTACATTAGTACTGTTAGATTTGTAGCCAGACAGCAACTACCTTCACGACAGAGCTATGCAGTCCCATTAACTTAAACACGGGGTTCTACAGGCCCTTTAACTTAACCACGGGGCTCTACAGGCCTTTAACTTAACCACGGGCTCTACAGGCCCTTTAGCTTAAACACGGGGCTCTACATGCCCTTTAACTTAAACACGGGGCTCTACAGGCCCTTTAACTTAAACACGGGGCTCTACAGGCCCTTTAACTTAACCACGGGGCTCTACAGGTCCTTTAACTTAACCACGGTGCTCTACATGCCCTTTAGCTTAACCATGGGGCTCTACAGGCCCTTTAGCTTAACCACGGGGCTCTACAGGTCCTTTAACTGGCCCAAAGGGCTCTACAGGCCCTTTAGCTTAACCATAGGATTCTACATGCCCTTTAGCTTAACCATGGGGCTCTACATGCCCTTTAGCTTAACCACGGGGTTCTACATGCCCTTTAGCTTAACCACGGGGCTCTATATGCCCTTTAGCTTAACCACGGGGCTCTACATGCCCTTTAGCTTAACCATGGGGCTCTACATGCCCTTTAGCTTAACCACGGGGCTCTACAGGTCCTTTAACTGGACCAAAGGGCTCTACAGATCCTTTAGCTTAACCACGGAGCTCTACATGCACTTTAGCTTAACCACGGGGCTCTACATGCCCTTTAGCTTAACCACAGGGCTCTACATGCCCTTTAGCTTAACCACGGGGCTCTACATTCCCTTTAGCTTAACCACGGGGCTCTACATGCCCTTTAGCTTAACCATGGGGCTCTACATGCCCTTTAGCTTAACCACGGAGCTCTACATGCCCTTTAACTTAACCACGGGGCTCTACATGCCCTTTAGCTTAACCACGGAGCTCCACATGCCCTTTAGCTTAACCACGGAGCTCTACATGCCCTTTAGCTTAACCACGGAGCTCTACATGCCCTTTAGCTTAACCACGGGGCTCTACATGCCCTTTAGCTTAACCACGGGGCTCTACATGCCCTTTAGCTTAACCACGGAGCTCTACATGCCCTTTAACTTAACCACGGGGCTCTACATGCCCTTTAGCTTAACTACGGAGCTCCACATGCCCTTTAGCTTAACCACGGAGCTCTACATGCCCTTTAGCTTAACCACGGAGCTCTACATGCCCTTTAGCTTAACCACGGGGCTCTACATGCCCTTTAGCTTATCCACGGAGCTCTACATGCCCTTTAGCTTAACCACGGGGCTCTACATGCCCTTTAACTTACCCACAGAGGTCTACATGCCCCTTAGCTTAACCACGGAGCTCTACATGCCCTTTAGCTTAACCACGGAGCTCTACATGCCCTCTAGCTTAACCACGGAGTTCTACATGCCCTTTAGCTTAACCACGGGGTTCTACAGGCCCTTTAGCTCAACCATGGGGTTCTACAGGCCCTTTAGCTTAACCACGAAGTTCTACAGGCCCTTTAGCTTAACCACGGAGTTCTACAGGCCCTTTAACTTACCCACAGAGGTCTACATGCCCTTTAGCTTAACCACGGAGCTCTACATGCCCTTTAGCTTAACCACGGAGTTCTACAGGCCCTTTAGCTTAACCACGGAGTTCTACATGCCCTTTAGCTTAACCACAGAGTTATACAGGCCCCTTAGCTTAACCACGGAGTTCTACAGGCCCTTTAGCTTAACCACGAAGTTCTACGTGCCCTTTATCTTAACCACAGAGTTATACAGGCCCTTTAGCTTAACCACGGAGTTCTACATGCCCTTTAGCTTAACCACGGAGTTCTACATGCCCTTTAGCTTAACTACGGAGTTCTACAGGCCCTTTAGCTTAACCACGGAGTTCTACAGGCCCTTTAGCTTAACCACGGAGTTCTACAGGCCCTTTAGCTTAACCACGGAGTTCTACAGGCCCTTTAGCTTAACCACGGAGTTTTACAGGCCCTTTAGCTTAACCATGGGGTTCTACAGGCCCTTTAAAACATTGGTCTTAACATCAAAAGTTATATACATTGTTGGTATTAATAATGTATCAAACTTTTTCTTTATGCTAATATTATTTCAAAGGAAAAATAATAGTACGCTTTTAAGCCAGGTTAGAATTTAGAATTATGCCAATAAACTAGGAAAAATAGAAAATTACCATAACAGTTATTTCGTCTTATATAAAAAAAAATCTTGATTGAATGAAATTGAGTATTTTATAAATATTGGTTCCTTTGGGAAATAATTTCATTAAAATAGATATGTTTCCCATTAGATTCAACTTATTAAACATTTATATGTTAACAACAGATGACGTAACAAACAAAGCTAATATTCTATAGCATCCCGGGGCGGATATCGATTCCATGAACATTGTAATATCAATTTATTCTCACTACTCCGCCATATTTTGAGTTGTGTGTCAATTTACTGGGGATTTTTTTTTCTCTCTGTACACTGTACATATAGTATATATAGTCTATTTTTCTCTCTCTCTGTACACTAGCTGTACATATAGTATATAGTCTACAACCTACAACACACAAAGCCAAGCGTATGGCAAAGGATTTATAATTATTTTAAACGTTGAAACCAGGCACCATCATCAATTGATATAATTTATTGTGATATACCTTTAGAAGGGGGAGGGGTGACTAGGTTTAACAAAACATGTGTCGTGAAAAATTTATAGAAAAGGTAAATTGACCTAAAAGAAGCAAAATACCAATATTTTCACCCTGCAGTTTTCAAGGAGAAATTTTGGTAGAATTGGAACTCAAAATATACAGATTCTTCATGTGCAAAACAAACAATCTGATTTCTGTTTCGTGAAAACAATTGTCCCGGAGGGCTAACATATACCCCTCAACTAATAGTTAAATGATTTGTTCCTTATTTTGTCTGGTTTTATCAAATATAAGAAGATAGACATCTATGACAGTCAATAATTTAGGTAACCATAACAACAACACGAACCACTCCTCTGATACACTTCGAACATCAAACTGAATGGTTGACAATATAATTAGTAGAAACAACCCCCATCGACACAAGTAGAACTCCAGCAACACATAGCCGGGTTTGGGTTAGGTACGAACACGTGTTTGGAGTAAGCGATGCCAATACCTCATAAAGGAAGTTATCGTGAGTAGCTAAGTTTCCAGTTTTGAGTAGAAATATTTCTGTCTTTCCATGTTGAATAAAGTGTCCAAGTTGATGCGTGATTCTGAACAGAGAACTATGATATCTTAAATAAATTAATTTTTCAGAGATACGTCAATCTCAATTAAAATAACATGTTAAAGGGTTTAATTATCCTTTATTAACTAGATGTTTGTGTCTGACGTACTTATAGATTCCCGTTAATATATTACAACCTTACATACAAATTATCTTGTCCCGATGTGTGATACATACTGACATTATACATTAGATTTGTACGACGTCTGACACGGAGTAGGATAAGATTACCCTATCTAGAATTACTTCAGGTTTTGAGTTCGTGTTGATATTTACATGTTCAGTTACCACTGTGTTTTTTTTCTATCTAGATTGAGACTTTTGTTGCTGTTCCTTCTGATTGATACTCAACCCATGTCTTGTTTCTGAATTTACGAATGAACAAAAGCCTATATGATAATGTATTTGACGTTTTATGACATTTCTGGGTCTAAGATGATCTTGTGACACACCCAACCACAGTCAAAATGCGTCAATTTATCAGAAACAAAACTAGTTCAAAGCACCTTTACAATAGGCAATGATTATATAAGACATATTTCTTATAACAAACTAGTTAGAAATTTATAGATGTACCATCAGATATTGTTATTAATAAAAGATATTGACCTTTGACCTAATATAGATAATTACATAATGGTTAATTGAAACAATTGATTTTATCTATAGCAGTGGTCTATTGGGAAATTAACAACAGCACATGGTGTTAATTATACGGGAGAACTATGGTATTGTAATCTATCTTATTAATATGTGTTAGCTAAACCTTCCCTTTTACCTCGCTGACAAAGGACCGGTGAGATACATTTTACCTCGTTGACAACTTTAGGACCGGCGAGATACCTTCTACCTTGTTGACAAAGGACCGGTGAGATACCTTTTATCTCGTTGACAAAGAACCGGTGAGATACCTTTTACCTCGTTGACAAAGGACCTGTGAGATACATGTTACCTCGTTGACAACTTTAGGACCGGTCATATACCTTTCACCTCGTTTATAACTTTAGGACCAGTGAGATATCTTCTACCTTGTTGACAAAGGACCGGTGAGATACCTTTTATCTCGTTGACAAAGGACCGGTGAGATACCTTTTACCTCGTTGGTAACGTTCGGACCGGTGAGATACCCTTTACCTCGTTGACAAAGGACCGGTGAGATACATTTTACCTCGTTGACAACTTTAGGACCGGTAAGATACCTTTCACCTCGTTTATAACTTTAGGACCAGATGAGATACCTTCTACCTTGTTGACAAAGGACCGGTGGGATACCTTTTATCTCGTTGACAAAGTATCGGTGAGATACCTTTTACCTCGTTGATAACGTTAGAACCAGTGAGGTACCTTTTACCTCGTTGACAACTTTAGGAAAGGTAAGATACATTTGACCTCGTTGACAACTTTAGGACCGGTGAGATACCTTTTACCTCCTTGACAACTTTAGGACCGATGAGATACTTTTTTTACCCCGTTGACAACTTTAGTAAAGGTGAGATACCTTTTATCTCGTTGACAACTTTAGGACCGGTGAGATACCGTTTACCTCATTCACAAAGGACCGATGAGATACTCTTTACCTCGTTTACAACTTTAGGACCGGTGAGATATTTTTTTACCTCGTTGACAAAGGACCGGTGATATATTTTTTACCTCGTTGACAACTTTAGGAAAGATGAGATACCTTTTATATCGTTGACAACTTTAGGACCGGTGAGATACCGTTTACCTCATTCACAAAGGACCGATGAGATACTCTTTACCTCGTTGACAATTTTAGGACCGGTGAGATATTTTTTACCTCGTTGACAACTTTAGGACCGGTGAGATATTTTTTACCTCGTTGACAAAGGACCGGTGAGATACCACTTACCTCGTTGACAACATTAGGACCGGTGAGATACATTTTACCTCGCTGACAACTTTAAGACCGGTGAGATACATTTTACCTCGTTGACAACTTTAGGACCAGTGAGATACTTTTTACCTCGTTGACAACTTTAGGACCGGTGAGATACCGTTTACCTCATTCACAAAGGACCGATGAGATACTCTTTACCTCGTTGACAACTTTAGGACCGGTGAGATATTTTTTACCTCGTTGACAACTTTAGGACCGGTGAGATATTGTTTACCTCGTTGACAAAGGACCGGTGAGATACTTTTTACCTCGTTGACAACTTTAGGACCGGTGAGATACATTTTACCCCGTTGATAAAGGACCGGTGAGATACTTTTTACCTCGTTGACAAAGGACCGGTGAGATACCACTTACCTCGTTGACAACATTAGGACTGGTGAGATACATTTTACCTCGCTGACAACTTGGGGACCGGTGAGATACATTTTACCTCGTTGACAACTTGGGGACCGGTGAGATACATTTTACCTCGCTGACAACTTGGGGACCGGTGAGATACATTTTACCTCGTTGACAACATTAGGACCGGTGAAATACCTTTTACCTCGTTGATAACTTTAGAACCGGTGAGATACCATTTACCTCGTTGACAACTTTAGGACCGGTGAGCTACCTTTTACCTCGCTGACAACTTGAGGACCGGTGAGGGTTTTTTAACCTCATTGACAATTTTAGGACCGGTGAGATACTTTTTACCTCGTTGTGTAAACGTTTACTTGGCTACAGGTAAAAAGCGTGCAACTCGTCACCACATGTCTTAAGCGTGCTCTAATTAGTCATAAACCATTTCTTATTACCGTATTGCATGAAAAGTGGTATACATAATCAATCGTTAACTGAGACCAATTTCTCCCGAAGTTATCGTTCCTTACTCTCATATCGACCTCTGTTAATGTCTCAATAAATTCAAACTTTCGCTCAAGAATATCACAAAAAAGTAAATAATCGTAAAGGAAATTAATTTAACATTGTCCGTATGTTATCATGTTCCTATTATGTGATGCATGGTTTAAAATATCACAAATTTTAATCCTGTAACGAAATATTACGTGAAAACAATCTATGAAAAATATTGAAATCCTTGATAATTGGTAAAAATTTAAAAAATAATGTTTGAAATTTAAACTTATAATACGACATTATTGTGTTATTTGTTTGGATGGAGTTAGTTGTAGTTTTACAAGAATCTTGTTAAGTTTTAGACGCTTACAGAACTTTGACAGGGATTGATAAGAGACCAAAGAACGATAACTCGAGTTGATATTGAACCGAGACATTGACGTGTATATGCTGTTTCGTATTCATTCGATGAAAAAATTATGGTCGCACAAAGCAAGACTATTGAGTCAGAGTGGCGAAAATGTAATATTGCTATTAAATGCCTTGAGTGTCCATACAATCGAACGAGCTCATTTCATGAAACTTACTATTCCTGGTATCTTCGACTTAATGGTGTTATTATAAAATGTCTCAGAATCGGTACATGCTTACTGTTTCTCTTCATGATACTGTAACATTAACATATAAATTAATTTTAGAGTCACATGTCATTTTATACGTGTTTTGATTGGCTTAAAATGTTGAGGTTATTTTCATATATCATGTACTGAATCTGAAAATAGACGTCGTTCTCAAGGCGTCGCGTGCCGTTGTCATCAGGCGATTTTCTTTAAATGAGGCACCTTTGGGGTTATTTAAATTTATTTCCGCTTATTTGCCTTATTTTGAAAAAATATATATATTTTTCAATATCATAGCAAAAAAAGTTTGAATTAATTTATAAGGATTGATCGAAATTATGTGTTCGGTTCATTCGAAATAACCTACGCGGGTTACACGGTGTGTACAACCTGGTTGAGGTTATTTCTTCATGAACAAAAATTGCGATCAATCCTTAAGTATTTGTGTTCTATAATAAATTTTGTCTTTCTCTAAAGCTGTAAATGTAATTACACAAAATGTTAATGGTTCTTGTCCAGAATTCTGATTTCTGTGAGTGTTTTATCTATTAGTAAAAAGAAATGCAAAAAATTATAAAATCCAAGACTGAAAGACGGCTAGCTTTTTCAAATGATTAACTGTTTTATATCTATCGGAAATTCAAGATAGTCCCTATTGTAAGACATAATTTTCCATAGGACTTCGGGGAATATGTTGAAATATATCTTTTTAGATACCTATATATTTTTATGAGCCCTAAATGTATATTACCCAGTACAAAAGGTTGTGTTTTTATGGATCTGAAACATAAATGATTTAATATAACACTCTGTGGGACAGTGTGATTATAACTTGAGAAATACAGTCTTGCTACCATAGTTAGTCAATTGATCATTTTGTCGATAAATGTATAAAAAACGAAAGCTACCAGTATTAAGAAAGAGAGTGGTATCAGGGAATATCGAATAGGGGTTACGGTTATAGTGTTTAGCGCCACTTTCCGCAATATTTCAGTTATATCATATCGGTCAGTTTTGTTGGAAGAGGAAACCGGAGTTCCTGGAGAAAACCACCGACCTGTCACAAGTCACTGACAAACTTTATCACAAAATGTTGTATCGATTACACCTCACCTGAGCGGAATTCGAACACACAACGTTAGTGGTGATGGGAACTGATTGCATAGGTAGTTATAAATCCAACTACCATACGATCACGACTACAACGGCCCCTATTGAATAGGTGAATACTCTTATCTGAGTAACTTTATCTACAACATATAATGGTTATCATGAAATAGTTCATCCTTTTTTTAAATATATTCCCATTCTAAAATTTATTAATCCACAAACTTGTTGTTGTAAATGTTAAATCAGTTAAATGATATTTTGGTCTTGTTTCAGACTGATATGCAACTGACAGAGGAGCAAATTGCAGGTAATATATACCGGTATAATGATAATACATTGAAACCACTTTATTATATAGCAAACACGAAAACAATATCGCAAAAACTAGAAACTATGATATGGTTAACACGCCATGGTGAAGATTCTGGTGATCAAAAGATACTGTTAGGTGTTTTTAATGATGTTTTGTAGTGATGTCTATAATGAATTCCTCCAAGTTAGTGTTTGATTGGTCACTATAGTGCTGATATGTTTGTTTTACCTGTTTTGTTCAAGTATTGTTGTAGATACTGTTATGGTGACAGCCGGAAACTTTGAGCCGTAATGAAAGGGGGAGGTTTGGCGCTTTAAAATCTGATTCAACCCACCATTTCTTTAGAAATGCCTGTACCAAGTTAGGGTCATTACGGTTTTCACAGTTTTCCGGTTGTTGACTGATTTTGTCTGTTTATATACTTATGAGTTTTGACTTTCCCTTTGTTAGATTGTTCGGAGTTCGGTAATTTTGTTATTACCCTTGTTTCACATTTTGAAGCACAGTTAACAATGAATACGAGTACTGAGTAAATGAGAAATCAAATAGTACTGGTGAAACATATCATCAGTTACAACATCAAATAGTACTGGTGAAACATATCATCAGTTACAACATCAAATAGTACTGGTGAAACATATCATCAATTACAACATCAAATAGTACTGGTGAAACATATCATCAGTTACAACATCAAATAGTACTGGTGAAACATATCATCAATTACAACATCAAATAGTACTGGTGAAACATATCATCAATTACAACATCAAATAGTACTGGTGAAACATATCATCAGTTACAACATCAAATAGTACTGGTGAAACATATCATCAATTACAACATCAAATAGTACTGGTGAAACATATCATCAATTACAACATCAAATAGTACTGGTGAAACATATCATCAGTTACAACATCAAATAGTACTGGTGAAACATATCATCAGTTACAACATCAAATAGTACTGGTGAAACATATCATCAATTACAACATCAAATAGTACTGGTGAAACATATCATCAGTTACAACATCAAATAGTACTGGTGAAACATATCATCAATTACAACATCAAATAGTACTGGTGAAACATATCATCAATTACAACATCAAATAGTACTGGTGAAACATATCATCAGTTACAACATCAAATAGTACTGGTGAAACATATCATCAGTTACAACATCAAATAGTACTGGTGAAACATATCATCAATTACAACATCAAATAGTACTGGTGAAACATATCATCAGTTACAACATCAAATAGTACTGGTGAAACATATCATCAGTTACAACATCAAATAGTACTGGTGAAACATATCATCAGTTACAACATCAAATAGTACTGGTGAAACATATCATCAATTACAACATCAAATAGTACTGGTGAAACATATCATCAATTACAACATCAAATAGTACTGGTGAAACATATCATCAGTTACAACATCAAATAGTACTGGTGAAACATATCATCAGTTACAACATCAAATAGTACTGGTGAAACATATCATCAGTTACAACATCAAATAGTACTGGTGAAACATATCATCAATTACAACATCAAATAGTACTGGTGAAACATATCATCAGTTACAACATCAAATAGTACTGGTGAAACATATCATCAGTTACAACATCAAATAGTACTGGTGAAACATATCATCAGTTACAACATCAAATAGTACTGGTGAAACATATCATCAATTACAACATCAAATAGTACTGGTGAAACATATCATCAGTTACAACATCAAATAGTACTGGTGAAACATATCATCAGTTACAACATCAAATAGTACTGGTGAAACATATCATCAGTTACAACATCAAATAGTACTGGTGAAACATATCATCAATTACAACATCAAATAGTACTGGTGAAACATATCATCAATTACAACATCAAATAGTACTGGTGAAACATATCATCAGTTACAACATCAAATAGTACTGGTGAAACATATCATCAGTTACAACATCAAATAGTACTGGTGAAACATATCATCAGTTACAACATCAAATAGTACTGGTGAAACATATCATCAATTACAACATCAAATAGTACTGGTGAAACATATCATCAGTTACAACATCAAATAGTACTGGTGAAACATATCATCAATTACAACATCAAATAGTACTGGTGAAACATATCATCAATTACAGCATCAAATAGTACTGGTGAAACATATCATCAATTACAACATCAAATAGTACTGGTGAAACATATCATCAATTACAACATCAAATAGTACTGGTGAAACATATCATCAATTACAGCATCAAATAGTACTGGTGAAACATATCATCAATTACAACATCAAATAGTACTGGTGAAACATATCATCAATTACAACAACATGGACCGGCTTACGTTGAACTACAACACAATATAATAGAATGGTTAATTAAACCAGTAGATAATATACGTACAACCTACAGTCTTGATAATTAAACATTCAGTGGTTAAACAAATAATACAATACTTGACAGATTTGCGTCAACTTAAAACACCACTTTCATAAAATTGACAACATAAATATGGACAATACATTGTACAAAATAGAATGAAAACAAAATAATTGATCACAATGTCGGACTGTTCCAAAATCTAGGTGATAATCCGTAGAAAGTATTAATAATGTTTGGGCTTAATATGAATATAACACCCCACCCGTATGAAACTAAATATAGGAACACTTCTTATTAAAACAGAAACTAATAATTGTGTGGTTAACGAATGATATTATATACGATAATGTTCATGATTTTCCTCAGAATTTAAAGAGGCCTTTAGTCTGTTTGATAAAGATGGAGATGGCTGTATTACAACGAAAGAACTGGGAACTGTAATGAGGTCATTAGGTCAAAACCCGACAGAAACAGAACTACAAGATATGATCAACGAAGTGGATGCAGATGGTACGAAATATTTTTATGAAATGTTTGAAGACAACAAAGGGGTAATCAGAAGCCATAAATCGAAGATGGACAGACAATACAATGGCCTAAAGAAAAAGCACAAAGGATAAACAATTTTCTTCAAAACAATACACCGAAAACTTAAGATCAATTAAAACTAAAAGACTATCTACGACGATAAAACCCATCCTTGGTGTATAAGACAGAAACGGTCGGTACCACACCGTTCTTAAACAGATACATATTTGGTACTTATACCACAAGATAGGGACATAAAGGAAGTGTTTCTGTCACAACTTATTAACACAAACACAGATGAGTATAAAGAGAGAGTACCACACTTAACTATAATGTTTATAAAGAGAGAGTACCACACTTAACTATAATATTTATAAAGAGAGAGTACCACACTTAACTATAATGTTTATAAAGAGAGAGTACCACACTTAACTATAATGTTTATAAAGAGAGAGTACCACACTTAACTATAATGTTTATAAAGAGAGAGTACCACACTTAACTATAATGTTTATAAAGAGAGAGTACCACACTTAACTATAATGTTTATAAAGAGAGAGTACCACACTTAACTATAATGTTTATAAAGAGAGAGTACCACACTTAACTATAATGTTTATAAAGAGAGAGTACCACACTTAACTATAATGTTTATAAAGAGAGAGTACCACACTTAACTATAATGTTTATAAAGAGAGAGTACCACACTTAACTATAATGTTTATAAAGAGAGCGTACCACACTTAACTATAATGTTTATAAAGAGAGAGTACCACACTTAACTATAATGTTTATAAAGAGAGAGTACCACACTTAACTATAATGTTTATAAAGAGAGAGTACCACACTTAACTATAATGTTTATAAAGAGAGAGTACCACACTTAACTATAATGTTTATAAAGAGAGAGTACCACACTTAACTATAATGTTTATAAAGAGAGAGTACCACACTTAACTATAATGTTTATAAAGAGAGAGTACCACACTTAACTATAATGTTTATAAAGAGAGAGTACCACACTTAACTATAATGTTTTGTTTTCCATTTCAAAGTGTTTATCATAAAAGATTGAAAACGTACCTCGGATGTTATTTATAGCATCTAAATTGTCAGTCGATGTGAGATTTACGACATAACTTATATTTTATTTGTTAAACTTCAAAGTGTCATTAGATGTGAAATTGAATAGGAGTCTCGTACTTTTATTTTGTAACGCTTTGAGAAAAGTTTGAAGGTATCTAAGGGGTAATCAGAGACCGTATTGTCTACTGATCTGAGATTCACGAGAGAAAAGTTTGAAGCTATCTAAGGGGTAATCAGAGACCGTATTGTCTACTGATCTGAGATTCACGAGAGAACTCACACTTTTATCTCAACGCTTTAAATTGACATTTTTATTTTGAATCATTACTGTAGATGAGTGGTGTAATGTATAAATGTATGAACAAAATAATAAAATAGTTGAATCCTACAGGTAATGGTACCATTGACTTCTCGGAATTCTTAACAATGATGGCACGTAAAATGAAAGAGACTGATTCTGAAGATGAACTTCGGGAAGCCTTTAAAGTTTTCGATAAAGACGGAAACGGATTCATTAGCTCAGCAGAACTCAGACATGTTATGCGAAATCTTGGTGAAAAATTAACTGATGAAGAAGTTGATGAAATGATAAAGGAAGCTGATATAGATGGGGATGGTCAAGTTAATTACGAAGGTATTTATCTATATATAACACATATGTAAACTGTAGACAAAATACTATCTATTTTTACCAACTTTAGAAGCATGAAGAAAGCGAACTTGTCTGGTCTGTATCGAAGCGAGTGTAAATACATTTTGTTTTCTAAAATAATAAATGATAATGTAGTATTTTGTGTTTATCAGGCAATGTCAAAAAGTCAACAACTGCCAAAATGTTCTAAAAAGAGAAGAAACAGGCTTCGTTCAAATCGTTTTCAATAGTGTCCTCTATCACGTCAGTGTTTATATTGTTCCTGTTTCTTACCGTTCGTTCTACAAGAATCAAGTACCAGATATTCTTTATTAGATCCATGACTAAGTTTTTTTTCGACTCCTTCCTTTGAACTCAAAATCACGTTTGCTTGATAAAATAGATTTTCCTGCAGAATTATTTTTTGTACCATGTGGTCAAAATGTATATTGATTCCTAAAATATAGAATAATATTATATTTTTTCGAAAAAAAAACAACCAACTGCAAAAACTTGCAAGTACTAATAGATACTAATATGGTATCTCTTAAATCAACATCACATTTAATTCATATCGTTAACGTGAGATTAAATACACATATTCCTAATTATTATTGTTATTCGTGTTCTTATTGCTAACCGTATCGCTAAGCATCGTAATTTCTTATTTGTGAACTGTCGTTTAACACACATAAGCATAACCCTTTAAACACAACCAATCCTGATCTTTGTTATGTATGTCTTTAAACACACATAATACTGATCTTTGTTAAACGTGTGGTTAAGCACACACACACACACTTATAATCCTAAAGTCATGTAATATGTTTGCTTATTTATTCACAGAATTTGTTTCAATGATGATGGGAGAAAAAAACAAGGATAAGGAACAACAATAGTCCAGCCAGTAAACCGGAAATAGAAAATCTTACCGCTGAACTGCTGATATTCATTTGTATAAAAGGGACGTAACTTATTCATTTGTTACGTACATCATATACATGTGAGAAAGTCGGATGTTTATATAATTCATTTAGGTATTTAAAATTGAAAAGAAAACCTTCTTGACTGTTAATTAGTGTTCATAAGATATTAAAACACAGTATTTCAGAACTAGTATACACTGTATGTAAAGATTCATGTATGTGGATTAGTTTCTTTTTTTCTCTCATTAGATTTATGTGTACAATTTATCATTACATTTTTTATTAAAAGAATTTGGTAATTTATGTAATTCTAGATATACTTTAAACCTTCCTTCTGCCTAATGATTTATCTAACAATGAGGGATGCAACGTTTTAAATATTGTTTATTATTAGTATCAGCTGTGTAGGTAGTCTTAGATACACATGTCAATCTTTTTCCGTAAAACATATCCTAAAAGATGTATCTTTTATTTTAATTTCCCATTTTTTTAATGAATTTCGGTATATTTTACAAACTTATTTGGCTATTTATATAGCTATACTACCATCATAAATGGTTCTTGTTTTCAGATTTGAATTCTACACCAGACAATCGTTCAATCATGTTTTTGATTCTTTCAACTTTCAGCCAACTGGTAATATATATATTTTGACGGTAGTTAGTAGCTTGGCAGTTTTGTTTTTATAATTTGATACTTTCTTTTAAAGATTTAGTATTTTCGTTTCACAGTTTGATATATTCCACATCATTTTGGCATTTTCACATAGCAATTTATTATTCTTATTTTCCGGCAACAGCTCTGTATTTTCGTCAAACAGTTTAGTATATCGGTCTTACAGCTTTCTATTTTCGTCTTACAGCTTGGTATTTTCGATTCAACAACTCTGTATTTTCGATTCAACAGCTCTGTATTTTCTATTCAACAACTCTGTATTTTCGATTCAACAGCTCTGTATTTTCGATTCAACGGCTCTGTATTTTCTATTCAACAGCTCTGTATTTTCGATTCAACAGCTCTGTATTTTCCATTCAACAGCTCTGTATTTTCTATTCAACAGCTCTGCATTTTCGATTCAACAGCTCTGTATTTTCGATTCAACAGCTCTGTATTTTCTATTCAACAACTCTGTATTTTCGATTCAACAGCTCTGTATTTTCGATTCAACAGCTCTGTATTTTCTATTCAACAGCTCTGTATTTTCGATTCAACAGCTCTGTATTTTCTATTCAACAACTCTGTATTTTCGATTCAACAGCTCTGTATTTTCGATTCAACGGCTCTGTATTTTCTATTCAACAGCTCTGAATTTTCGATTCAACAGCTCTGTATTTTCGATTCAACAGCTCTGTATTTTCTATTCAACAGCTCTGCATTTTTGATTCAACAGCTCTGTATTTTTTATTCAACAACTCTGTATTTTCGATTCAACAGCTCTGTATTTTCGATTCAACGGCTCTGTATTTTCTATTCAACAGCTCTGTATTTTCGATTCAACAGCTCTGTATTTTCCATTCAACAGCTCTGTATTTTCTATTCAACAGCTCTGCATTTTCGATTCAACAGCTCTGTATTTTCGATTCAACAGCTCTGTATTTTCGATTCAACAGCTCTGTATTTTCGATTCAACAGCTCTGTATTTTCGATTCAACAGCTCTGTATTTTCTATTCAACAGCTCTGTATTTTCGATTCAACAGCTCTGTATTTTCTATTCAACAACTCTGTATTTTCGATTCAACAGCTCTGTATTTTCGATTCAACGGCTCTGTATTTTCTATTCAACAGCTCTGTATTTTCGATTCAACAGCTCTGTATTTTCCATTCAACAGCTCTGTATTTTCTATTCAACAGCTCTGCATTTTTGATTCAACAGCTCTGTATTTTCTATTCAACAACTCTGTATTTTCGATTCAACAGCTCTGTATTTTCGATTCAACGGCTCTGTATTTTCTATTCAGCAGCTCTGTATTTTCGATTCAACAGCTCTGTATTTTCCATTCAACAGCTCTGTATTTTCTATTCAACAGCTCTGCATTTTCGATTCAACAGCTCTGTATTTTCGATTCAACAGCTCTGTATTTTCTATTCAACAGCTCTGTATTTTCTATTCAACAGCTCTGTATTTTCTATTCAACAACTCTGTATTTTCGATTCAACAGCTCTGTATTTTCGATTCAACAGCTCTGTATTTTCTATTCAACAGCTCTGTATTTTCGATTCAACAGCTCTGTATTTTCGATTCAACAGCTCTGTATTTTCCATTCAACAGCTCTGTATTTTCTATTCAACAGCTCTGTATTTTCTATTCAACAGCTCTGTATTTTCTATTCAACAGCTCTGTATTTTCCATTCAACAGCTCTGTATTTTCTATTCAACAGCTCTGTATTTTCCATTCAACAGCTCTGTATTTTCCATTCAACAGCTCTGTATTTTCCATTCAACAGCTCTGTATTTTCTATTCAACAGCTCTGTATTTTCGTTCCAGCAGGTTGATATGTTTACTGCTAATATTGTTTTACATTAAAGTCAGTTCTAATCACATCTATGTTGACATTAAAGTTTTATTTAAAAAAAATGTGTATACAAAAACTTTGTGAAACGAGCAAGGGTGTTTTCTACCATTCATACAACAGATAAAGCATACATTGTAGAAATACTATACTTTAGATCTGCCAACATTTAATATCAAACACACATATCTGACAAACATGTGTATCATACGCACATTTTGTGAAGCACATTTAGATCTTAACATATTTAAATTCTTATCACACTTGATATAAACATGTGAAATGTATGAACTTCTACTTATATTGGGTAAACATTTTTTAGTAACTTGAAGTATTTCCGTTTGGATTTTATCCAAATTAAAAGAGATAATAAAGAACATTAGATTGCATCACCTGAATATTAATATTTATTACTCTATAGCCTTTGATTACTATATAATATTAATTAGATTCCCATCAGTTTATCTTATTGTGTTTTGTTTAGTATCTAGTCTTGCAGTTACTAGTTTCACGGAACAGTTGTTCGTGTGGTAACGATTGGCGATATATTCGGTAACTATGACTTGGTTGACCGTTACGGAATATCCGTGTCACAAATGATAACGCATATGTTCCGTATGCCGTATTCACAATCCTGTCCTTTCCTCATTCGTGACTAATCACTGAGTCCGTAACTAACGTAGCACGACGTGTGGCACTAGTGGAGCAGGAACTGCTTACCATTCCGATACACTAAGTTCACTCCCGGTTTTTAGTACGGTTCGTGTTGCTCAATCTTTAGTTTTCTGTGCAGTGTGTTGTGTGCAATTGTTTGTCTTTTTGTCCTTTTTCTATTGGCCATTGTATTTTCTGACTTCTATTTACGGCTTATGATTACCCTTTTGGACGTATACGTATAAAGAACAATCTGGATACAACAAAGATAGAGGGGGTATTTGTATAAAGGAATAATCTTGATGCAACAGTTAGTGGAGGTATTTGCATAAAGAGACATATTTTGATATAACAGTGAGAGGGGTATTTGTATAAAGGGGCAAGTTGTATAGAAAAGAATTGAATTGGAGATATCATTAATAAGCTATATCATGTTTATTTTTACTAAATCCTAAGACGGCGCCTCAAGACATATACTATTATAATGTGCTTCTTTGCATGAAAGTTTTTTTTTTATTTTTCAATCCTGTGTTTTGTGTTATGTGTTCAAACATTAAGGCTGGTTTGGTTGGTTTATGGTGTTTAACGCCACTTTCAACAATATTTCAGTTATATCGTAGCGGTCATTTTATTTTGTGTGGAGGAAACCAGAGTACACGGAGAAAACCACTGACCTGTCGCAAGTCACTGACAAACTTTATCACAAAATGGTGTATCGAGTTCAAACATTGAAATGTGTTCTTCCCTTTTACTACTTTGTATATTATTTTGTATTTGGTGGAGGTTTATCAGCTGAAAAAAAACTTATAGTTGATTTCTATATGTGACTATAGGACGTTATACTGACGTCGCCATGACAAATCATCGATAAGCATACTATAGTTCATAGTTTGCTCGAAATGGACTCGTCGCATCTGAGGCCTTGATTTATATATTCTCGTAAAACAAGTCAACGACATGTATTTATCTTTAAAAATCATTTGTATTTTACATGAATACAATTCGACGGAACTCAAGATATATACATAGGACATGCATCTACACGTCCTCTATCAGAAATTGTTAGTGCAATACCATAATACCATTGAAATACACTTACATTTTGTATCTTAAGCATATTACACACATGTAGTTGTATAATAGAATGCATATCCTTCAATTGATTTTTTCTAATGACCTAATTTTATAGAAATATTTTATATTTTTGCTAAGATTTAAATTTCAATATCAACGAGTAGTCTATTAAATGTTTTTATTTTTGAATTCTATGATGTGTGATTTACCATATAATACATGACGTCAATCACCTTTATACTAAACTTTATAAACATACAAAATTTGAAACCCAACACCGTTTTCTTTTTATGAGATGTTAAAACACCTAAACAAACGTGAAAACCTTCAATTTTAACACTTAATTACATTGCTTTCATACAGATCTTTTAAAATCAACTATTCCGCAAAGAACTTTGATTTACAAAATCCAATTATTATTTATGTAGTGGTGTAGAAAATTCTTTAAATATATAGAAAATCTATTATTTATTTACTGTGTATGTATATTACCATTGTATATACTCTTTAAAACTTGACCTGTCAAGCGTGACTATTTTTGCAAATAATATTACTTGGGCTTTCGTGACGCTTTCGGAACTTTTATTGACCAGAGACGTCTACATAGTCTATAGTATGGTAAGTGTATACAGCAGTGATAATATGTATGATAATTGTCCCTAGTGAGGGACATTGTAGGATTTTTTTTCGAGTAATTATCACAAATTGGAACAATCTAGACATACCAATAAGAAATTCTCCTACATTATCTTCGTTTAAAAACAGAGTGAAAGCTGATATTTAAAAAACCCCAAAGTATTATAATGAAGGCCCACGGAAACTAAGTATATTACATACTAGACTTAGACACCAATGCAGCTCACTCAATGCCGATCTGTCAAAAATACATATAATAAATAATTTTAAATGTAATTGCGGTGCTTCTTTTGAAGATGCTATACATTATTTTCTGGAATGTCCCTTATACCGGAACGAAAGAAGAACACTTCTGAGTAATTGCGACGATATCAATATCAATATTGAAACTTTGCTCTTTGGGAACGATAAGTATAGTTATGACGTCAACTCCAAAATATTTGGAAAAGTTCGAACTTTTATAAATCAATCAAAAAGATTTTAGGGCTAATGTCAGCCATTTTTCACTTTTTTTCACTTTTTCACTTTTTCACTTGTACTTCTTACTTTCTTCCAGTGTCAAAATTTTAAATGTCTATTGTCTGTGTTTTGTTTTGCTGTCATTAATTCATGTGTATAATTTGTAAGGAGCGGACTTCATATAAGTTGGTATAATCCTATTGTTTATGTACAATAAAATATTATTAAACTAAACTAAACAAATATCAGATAAATTCAAGAAATGTTTCCCACACCATTTTTTGCTAGCAAGCGCATATTTTAACACTCATTGTGCAAGTCTTGCCTGTAGTTACTTTCTTGGTAAAATTATCTTAAAAGTCAGAAATCTCTATGTAATGTTAGGTTTTCAATTACATCAACAACAAAAATTACAATTCCTTTGTATAACTTATATCATAAAAATATTTCTGTGATTGTTTTATGCGAACCACATCGATGATGTAATGGTTAACGTATTCACTTGATGTAATGGTTAACGTATTCACTTGATGTAATGGTTAACGTATTCACTTGATGTAATGGTTAACGTATTCACTTGCGGTAGACTGTGGATTCAAGTCCCGGTCGGTTCAAACCAGAGACAATCAAATTTGTTTTGCTGCTTCTCCGCTAAGCTCTTAGCATTAAGAGGTAAAGAAAAAATTGGTTGACTTGGAATCATGATAACATGTCCGAGTGGAGCGACATGTCTTCCCGCGGACTATCGTTTCAGAGAACTAGCACTATAAAAATCCAACTTTTCGTGTCCTTTGCAAAGCGTACATCAATTTATCGACATGTAACTTGTTCTCGGCTTGATATAGCTGAAAAAATAGCTCTCAACGTTAAACCACAATATCTTACTCACTTGTTTTCTGTGAATATTTCTATCTTTAGTCATGACACGGTGGTAATAGTTTTCTATTCTACTTGGAGAATGGTTCTTTCTTTCTGGATGTGTTTTCCTTGTGTTTCTATTCTACTTGGAGAATGGTTCTTTCTTTCTGGATGTGTTTTCCTTGTGTTTCTATTCTACTTGGAGAATGGTTCTTTCTTTCTGGATGTGTTTTCCTTGTGTTTCTATTCTACTTGGAGAATGGTTCTTTCTTTCTGGATGTGTTTTCCTTGTGTTTCTATTCTACTTGGAGAATGGTTCTTTCTTTCTGGATGTGTTTTCCTTGTGTTTCTATTCTACTTGGAGAATGGTTCTTTCTTTCTGGATGTGTTTTCCTTGTGTTTCTATTCTACTTGGAGAATGGTTCTTTCTTTCTGGATATGTTTTCCTTGTGTTTCTATTCTACTTGGAGAATGGTTCTTTCTTTCTGGATGTGTTTTCCTTGTGTTTCTATTCTACTTGGAGAATGGTTCTTTCTTTCTGGATGTGTTTTCCTTGTGTTTCTATTCTACTTGGAGAATGGTTCTTTCTTTCTGGATGTGTTTTCCTTGTGTTTCTATTCTACTTGGAGAATGGTTCTTTCTTTCTGGATGTGTTTTCCTTGTGTTTCTATTCTACTTGGAGAATGGTTCTTTCTTTCTGGATGTGTTTTCCTTGTGTTTCTATTCTACTTGGAGAATGGTTCTTTCTTTCTGGATGTGTTTTCCTTGTGTTTCTATTCTACTTGGAGAATGGTTCTTTCTTTCTGGATGTGTTTTCCTTGTGTTTCTATTCTACTTGGAGAATGGTTCTTTCTTTCTGGATGTGTTTTCCTTGTGTTTCTATTCTACTTGGAGAATGGTTCTTTCTTTCTGGATGTGTTTTCCTTGTGTTTCTATTCTACTTGGAGAATGGTTCTTTCTTTCTGGATATGTTTTCCTTGTGTTTCTATTCTACTTGGAGAATGGTTCTTTCTTTCTGGATGTGTTTTCCTTGTGTTTCTATTCTACTTGGAGAATGGTTCTTTCTTTCTGGATGTGTTTTCCTTGTGTTTCTATTCTACTTGGAGAATGGTTCTTTCTTTCTGGATGTGTTTTCCTTGTGTTTCTATTCTACTTGGAGAATGGTTCTTTCTTTCTGGATATGTTTTCCTTGTGTTTCTATTCTACTTGGAGAATGGTTCTTTCTTTCTGGATGTGTTTTCCTTGTGTTTCTATTCTACTTGGAGAATGGTTCTTTCTTTCTGGATGTGTTTTCCTTGTGTTTCTATTCTACTTGGAGAATGGTTCTTTCTTTCTGGATGTGTTTTCCTTGTGTTTCTATTCTACTTGGAGAATGGTTCTTTCTTTCTGGATGTGTTTTCCTTGTGTTTCTATTCTACTTGGAGAATGGTTCTTTCTTTCTGGATGTGTTTTCCTTGTGTTTCTATTCTACTTGGAGAATGGTTCTTTCTTTCTGGATGTGTTTTCCTTGTGTTTCTATTCTACTTGGAGAATGGTTCTTTCTTTCTGGATGTGTTTTCCTTGTGTTTCTATTCTACTTGGAGAATGGTTCTTTCTTTCTGGATGTGTTTTCCTTGTGTTTCTATTCTACTTGGAGAATGGTTCTTTCTTTCTGGATGTGTTTTCCTTGTGTTTCTATTCTACTTAGAGAATGGTTCTTTCTTTCTGGATGTGTTTTCCTTGTGTTTCTATTCTACTTGGAGAATGGTTCTTTCTTTCTGGATGTGTTTTCCTTGTGTTTCTATTCTACTTGGAGAATGGTTCTTTCTTTCTGGATGTGTTTTCCTTGTGTTTCTATTCTACTTGGAGAATGGTTCTTTCTTTCTGGATGTGTTTTCCTTGTGTTTCTATTCTACTTGGAGAATGGTTCTTTCTTTCTGGATGTGTTTTCCTTGTGTTTCTATTCTACTTGGAGAATGGTTCTTTCTTTCTGGATGTGTTTTCCTTGTGTTTCTATTCTACTTGGAGAATGGTTCTTTCTTTCTGGATGTGTTTTCCTTGTGTTTCTATTCTACTTGGAGAATGGTTCTTTCTTTCTGGATGTGTTTTCCTTGTGTTTCTATTCTACTTAGAGAATGGTTCTTTCTTTCTGGATGTGTTTTCCTTGTGTTTCTATTCTACTTAGAGAATGGTTCTTTCTTTCTGGATGTGTTTTCCTTGTGTTTCTATTCTACTTGGAGAATGGTTCTTTCTTTCTGGATGTGTTTTCCTTGTGTACGTGTCTTATATCAATAATGTTTACGACTCCAGAAAGTGGCGGATCATATTCCAGGGTAGATCGCAGCTTAAATCTGCTAATGTTTGCTTAATCCCACAGAAAAGTTTGAAGATAATGCAGGAGTAATCCGAAGATGTAAATGGCAGAATAACAGACAATGTAATGGCCAAATGAAAAAAAGACAACATGACAAATGATGATAAACAAAACACTACCCAGAAAAATCGAGCAAAACAAACGCGAACGAGAAACGCGCACTCCACTTAAAATCTAGATTGAACTCAGGTGTTCCGGAAGGATAAACAGTTCCTGCTCCACGTGTGGTGCCCGTCATGTTACCATTGTCAAAAACTCAATGAGGAAAAACCCGGATTATGCTGATATTCGGAACATATCGGTGGTCATTTGAAACACAGATATTCCGTAACGGTTAACCGAATCATGGCAGTAGATAAATTAATGACCAGTAAAGGCCCCACCTAATTCAAGTTATAATGTATAAATTACTTAGGGGTCACTATACCGTCAAGCAAACAACGGCATCTAAGTTAGCACATGGTTATTACTTTTAGAATATGACCCAATTAAAAATGTAAAAGACTTATTGTTAGATATACGACTATTTAAATAGTCAAACATTGAAACCCCAGTGACACAAACGATGTTATAAAGGCTATATTTACAAAAGCTTGAAGATTCAAAATGATCGCCGGTAAATCAAAGGACAAACAAAATACAATGGCCAAACAATGACAAACAATGGTACACGATACACAGCACTGAATTAAACTTATTTCAGTTGCTCAACATATGGGAAATTGGGATTGGACACGAGTTATGACAATCATTCACAGCTACAACTCATAAACTTAAAGATTATGCAACACGAACTCCACTTAAAACCAAGATTAAACTCAGTTGTCCTAATTAGTTGTCAGTTCTCTACTAATGGCACCGTCGTCTTAAGTTACACATTTTAAATTTCCTACGATAAGTATAATCCTATTGTAGACAATGATAACATCCATGCCACGTCGACATCACGTCACGAAATAAAACAAAAAGACATGAAATAGCATACAATGCCACGATACCAAATTACAGGTTTATAAAAGGAACAAATGTTATTCCGAAATCATAAAAGATTTGCTAAATTGAATTAACACTGCTTTCTAAACACGTTGATACCAGAATCACGCAGATGAAACTTTAAGAACGGTTTATGTCTCAACAAGATCATTGATCTTGGTAACCTTGCTCAGACATTATATATCATGGATGTTTGTTGTTTGATGATTGGTGGTGTTTAACGCCACTTTCAACAATATTTCAGTAATATTGTGGCGGTCAGTTTTATTGGTGGAGGAAAACCACCGACCTGTGTCAAATCACTTTCAAACTTAATCTCATAATGTTGTACGCCTCGCCCTAACCGAGATTCGAACTCGCAACATCAGTGATTGCATAGATAGTTGTAAATCCAACTACCATAAGATCACAACCACGACGGCCCCATTATTATGGATGATTGTATCAAAGTGGATAAGCGTGAATGAAATAGAAATAGAAAAGGACATATTAAATCACACGTGATTACCATGAACCATGCGACAACTTTTTTGAACCACAAAAAGGAATAGTGTAAAAAAGTGTTTCTGTCATCTTTAATGGTCATTATGCTACACAATCATATCAATTCTTGAGAATTCTTGGGGGAAAAAACATGGTCTACGACTACGACATATCAAAGTTAAATTATTAATAGATCGTTGGTGATCACGATTATAGCACATCACTTCGGAATTATTAAAACATAGAAATAGTTAAGGGATACCACAGATACAGCTGGGTCTGCTTCATTCTTTGACCTACACCTCGAAATTGACAGTGAGGATCTCTACGACAAGAGAGATTGCTTCAATTTTCCCATTGTGAACTTTCCATTTATATTCCAGCATTACCTACATATGGAGTATATCTCTCTCAGTTGATCTGATATTTCAGAACGTGTCCTTCCTATCAGGATTTCCTTGAAAGAGGGTTGCTGCTAACAAGCAAGCTACTGAACGAAGAGTTCATATTGGTTAAGTTGAAGTAATCACTTCGAACGTTTTACTATCGCCATCATGACTTGTTTAGCCATTGCGGAAAATCTATGTCACAAATGACCACGGATATGCTCAACTAGTCGTAAGCACTTCCGAGTCCTTTGGTAACTAGAGTAACACGATTAGTGCCACTAGTAAAACATAAACTGCTTACCCTTCCGGAACACATGATTTCATCACCGGTTTTCAGTGGTGTTCGTGTTACTCGATCTTTTGTTTTCTGCATAGTGTTTTGTAGATCGTTGTTTGTCCTTTTGTTCTTTTTTTTGTTGGCCATTGCGTTGTCTGTCCTTCGATTTACGGATAATGATTGCACATTTAATATCTTCAAACTCTCTTTGAATAAAAATGTAGAAATCAAGCTTAGTGCGCACGACGCGTTTCTGGAATAACCTTAATCAGATACGCTCAAAATAACCTTAATCAGATACGCTCAAAATAACCTTAATCAGATACGCTCAAAATTACCTTAATCAGATACGCTCAAAATAACATTCATCAGATACGCTCAAAATAACCTTAATCAGATACGCTCAAAATAACCTTAATCAGGTACGCTCAAAATAACCTTAATCAGATACGCTCAAAATAACCTTAATCACATACGCTCAAAATAACCTTAATCAGATACGCTCAAAATAACCTTAATCAGATACGCTCAAAATCGCTCAAAATCGAAAGATTGGAAAGCCAAATAATTTAAATATTTGAGAGCAATAAAACCAAAGGGCCTAAATAGGAGAGCCATCGGCTAAGGTCAACTATGCCTGAGGGAGGAGAACCTTAGTTTTAATAATAATTACATCTTTTAGGAACTGTAAATTTCAGAAATAAATATATATTATAAACCATGTCAGTGCAGAAGCACTAACTACTGGGTGGATGATACCCTCGGCTTACTTTCTCTTGTGACTTCTTTTGCAATACATAAATACACACTATTAATGTTCTTCATGATAAAACACACTTGTCTGTGTTACATATTACTGTCTATGCACATTGTATTTTCCAGGCAGACAACCTAACAGAGGAACAAATTGGAGGTAATATTAATTTCTATTTATTTTATATGAATTGCGAACCAACTATAACTAACGAGACCTTGGAATTGTAGCCACGATAACCCGATGATGTGAATTGCAATTGATGTGATGCTTACACTCTGTGTATATGACAGACTTCAAATGATGCCAATATCTGGCCATGTAGCATAATCAATGACAACAAACAAATGAATAGTTTTGGCTGATAATTTGTCAAAGCTTTTAATATACAAATACAAAATTAAACTATCAAATGGCCAACATACAACTTGTTGACGAAAAACATTGAAGGATAACCAATCAATGTAGCACAACGTCCAATTCTGCTGGGTTGATTCCAAAGCAGTTTAGTATCAACAGATAAATTCCGCCAATTGTCCATCGTCCAATTTCACTATATTCGTAACATGATCAAATGATGAAAACTGCTATGCGTCTATACTGATCACTCCACAGCTGTAGATATCCATAGAGCTATGACGAAAGCGTTGTGGTCCGAAAATAGAGAACAGAGCACAGCAAAAAGGTTCTAAATAAGACATAAGGGATAAATGGGTGGGTGGGATTTGAACTGTACTGGTGTCGTTCCAAAAATGTTGTGTGCAAATATAACTTATTTCCACACACTTTATATCAAAACTTCGCACGATAGAAGCATGCTAAGCGTGCTCTTTCAGGCTTACTTGAATACGTGTACGGAAAAAGATACCTGTAATGGCTTTCTTTAAATTATGGATTAACAAATTCGTGCTATAAAACATGGAATTAACATTTCAAGAAAATAAATCAATTTAATACTGAAGATATTAAATTTAATTATTTTATATGAATTGCGAACCAACTATAACTAACGAGACCTTGGAATTGTAGCCACGATAACCCGATGATGTGAATTGCAATTGATGTTATGCTTACATTCTGTGTATATGACAGACTTCAAATGATGCCAATATCTGGCCATGTAGCATAATCAATGACAACAAACAAATGAATAGTTTTGGCTGATAATTTGTCATAGCTTTTAATATACAAATACAAAATTAAACTATCAAATGGCCAACATACAACTTGTTGACGAAAAACATTGAAGGATAACCAATCAATGTAGCACAACGTCCAATTATGCTGGGTTGATTCCAAAGCAGTTTAGTATCAACAGATAAATTCCGCCAAATTAGCATAAACAGTTTATGCTAATCCGCCAAACAAAATTTATCGACGAATCTAATCAGCCAAAACTAGTTAATCTAAATATTGCAAAATAACAACACAAGCAATATTCATAAAATTACGTTAACAAGGTAAAGCAAATTGCTCAAAACCACACTGAATTGCATTAATGAAAATGTCATTTCCCAAAGAAGACAAGTGTACACCATCTGCATATAGTGCTTTATGTCCATCTTGTATGTCGGCGTGTGTTATCACTTTAGCGTTACTTTTGTAATAGGTTGTTATTCCTCTTCTTCCTAGCCCGTTCCATTGCTTTTAAATTTGAATTATATCTCCATTTTTTACGAGGTAATATCTGCGAGTAGATCAGCAGAGAATTTGGCAACATCTTGCCGACTATTAAAGTTGCATAATTAAATGTTTTAATACGTCCCTAATGAAACCCATAGCAATGTCGTTACCCCCGCAATGGATCACTAAAGCATGAGGCAAGCCGAAACAATTACCATCGCTTGTACCAAAGGCACTCAAGCTGAAATTTTCATTCCAGGTAAACCAGCCCATCCCACATTTAAACCATTCTTGTCTAAACAAATTTTTTCTTTTTTTTTTATTTATTTTCCCCGTTGGTCTTTGGGTTGTATGTTTCTCCGCCTTTGCAATGATTGATGACCCGATTATCCATATATTTCTCCTAAATAGTCCTGATTTTTTTTTTTTTTTTTTTTTTTTTTTTTTTTTATACTTACTATGATTTCCACCTACCTAGCTTTATAATTTCATCAATGGACTTGCCCAAAACAGAAAAGAAGTAGCCGCACCTATCCTGAATGAATGTGTATTAAAATCATTTGGATTTAACTTCAGAAACTTTAAAGCGTTTTTCAAAACTGATACAACCAGGTAACGTGTTAAATATTTATGGTTTAAATGACAAAATAAAGCTCCTTGTACATATCATATTTTTAACTGGACAAATAACCCTGTTGCAGGAATTAATCACCAATGTAGTTGTAATAGCCAACTGGTCGGTTTTTGAAGAGGGGGGTATTCAAAATAACTGTTTCACCTCCAAAATCTAACGAAATATCTTCGATTCTTAACATGTGTCTCTCTGAATTTTGGGATAGTGCAAATTCACCTACCCTCGAAAAACCCAAATTTGCTACTGAAAAGCAAGCAGCAAAACGTGTTGCTTCATAGTAAGAATTGCAAACATGTAACAAGACGTTGATAATCTTTTCCAAAATTTCAAAAGTAATGGGCTTTCTAGCATTAACCCTTTTGTGCTTTCTCTTGAAAACAAGACGACGCCGAATGCGTACCACCACATTTTAAGCAAGAATGTAAATAAGTGCAATTATTTCGAAAACAGCCTTTTTTTAAATTAAAAATCATGGCATTTTCTTTGTTGAGGATTGTTGTAACTATTAACATTTTGTATTCCTGAAGCACCCTTGGCTATAAATCTCAACCATAACACGCCATCTACTTGTGACCATGGACGAGTTGGATTTAAGGATTTGCATAGCCTAAATTGTTGATCATACATGTATACTCTATCAAAAGTAGCATCCGCCAAGGCACCTCTTATAATTGACATGTAAGTAAGCAATTCGGATGCCATGGTAGTGTGGTTTTCTACCAATATTTTGGCATAATTCAAAAAGGCATCTGTCCATGAAGCTATGTTTTCAATGTGTTTAGATTTAACAACTTTGTTCATTTGCTGAATAACCAAACGACCATTATCAACACTGATGCAATTTTGCATTTCATTAGGAACAGTAAAATTATTTCTAAGTAAAATAGCTAAATCAATATAACCCATGTTCCAAATGCTTTCTTTGGTGTTTTGACTCACAAAAATGTCCAATTCGTTAGAAAAGGGCATTAATAACGGATCTGGATTAACATGAGAAGGTGCTAAATTTAAAAGTTCCTCACCATTTACAATATTTGAACCGGTTTGGACTGCCTGAGAACCTTGTGGCTGCAGACCTTGTCGCTGAACGTCTTGCAGCTCTCTTACTGCTGGAATGGGATCTTGTATCTGGTGCTCTTGTATCTGTGGTTGTATTTGCTGTAAATGTTGAATTTGTTGTTCCTATTCATTGCGTTGCTCTTGTGGCCGTTCCTGTCCCTGTCGAGGTCGCCTTCTCCGATTGATGTTTTCATTAACTTCAACTGCTTCTTGGGGGTTTATGTTCCTTAATCGTTGTCGATAGACTAACCCGTTTTCAATAATGGGTCTTCTTACTGGTCGAGCCCTAGTCATCTTATCAGTTGAGAATTTTCCTTGTTAATCTGATTTGAACTGTACTGGTGTCGTTCCAAAAATGTTGTGTGCAAATATAACTTATTTCTACACACTTTATATCAAAACTTCGCACGATAGAAGCATGCTAAGCGTGCTCTTTCAGGCTTACTTGAATACGTGTACGGAAAAGATACCTGTAATGGCTTTCTTTAAATTATGGATTAACAAATTCGTGCTATAAAACATGGAATTAACATTTCAAGAAAATAAATCAATTTAATACTGAAGATATTAAATTTAATTAAATACGTTATTTATTTATCGATGAATACAGACAGTCAGATGTAATAAAAGAAATATACAGGAACAGCATACAAGTATAGTCAATGTAACATACAAATGTAGAGCAAGTTGTCAATCAGTAACTTTACATGAAAGCAAGGGATGTAAATGACCATATGAATTGAAGTAGATTTATGCGAACATTTCTGACAGGAAGTGGATGTAAGTGAAACATACCTGACAGGAAATGGACGTAAGTGGACATGCCTGACAGGAAGTGGATCTTAGTCAGACCCTACTGGTACATGTACAAACTAAAACGAGTCCTTAGATAATGCTTTTAACCTTGTTTGATCATTTTGGATTTTGGAATTTCATTTTAAATGACATTATATAAATATGGAGGGAAAAAACAATAAATTAATAAATCAATTAATTTCTGTAGAATTCAAGGAAGCTTTCAGTCTATTTGATAAAGACGGAGATGGTACTATAACAACTAAAGAACTTGGTACAGTTATGAGATCACTAGGACAAAATCCAACTGAGAGTGAACTCCAGGACATGGTAAATGAGGTTGATGCTGATGGTAATAACAATATATACAATAGAACAATATTACCTCTGTGATTCCGTAGAGGTAGGGGTACATTTGGGCTGATATTTAATAATATATACGATAATACCTATGTCATTCCACAGAGGAATGGGGTGTATTGGGGCTGATATGTTAATAATAATATGTACGATGTACCTATGTGCTTCCACAGAGGTAGGGGTACATAGGGGTTGGTATATTAGTAATCTTATATTTACAATATTTCCCTTGATTTTACAGGGATATGGTACATAAGGGTTGGTATGGTAATTATCATATATAATTATATACAATATTATTTATTTGAATCTACATTAATTAGGGTACATATAGGTTGGTATGTTAATACTCGTATGTATTCTATATTCTCTTATGGTGGTTGTTTGTTATCTAGTTCTTGTGCGAATTTTTATTTCTCATATCTTATTCCGTGGAGTGTGATATGAATTAGTGATATTACAAATATGTTGTTTGGTTGGCCTATTCTACAGTTAGATATTTCTTCAGACCGATTTTCATTGGCTGATCGCTAAGGTCATCCTAGCCTAGAAACGGTCACGCCGGACTATTTTTTTCAAGTAGCAACGGTTTGTTTACTTCCGGTTGCATTACAGTGATTACATAATTCATTCAACGATTCGCATTCTGTCAAATTCTCCCAACTGACGTCTAATATTAGTCCGCGCGTCATATTACATTCCACAAAATAATAGGCCGAGCAAAGAAAAGTTTACGTTGACCATAAGAGAAATAGGTTTAACAACTCAAAGGCTCGTTTATTATTGTATTAAAATTAAATAACTCGAGTTGATATCAAGCGATATACAATTCTCACTCGTTATGAAACCTATAATTACCTCTGTGATTTTACAGGAATAGGGATACATAAAGGGGTAGTATGGTATTACTCATATTAATAATGCAGGGATTTTTTGGAAGGAGGCAATTATCCGATGTTTTTGATTATGGAAATGCTTGGATTATATATAATAGAATTCACAAAAAAAATGATTTTCTGATGTGAAAGTTTTAGTTATTTAGAAATTTTATTTTTAAGGAAATGGCACAATTGATTTCACAGAATTTTTAGCCATGATGTCAAAGAAGATGCAGGAAACGGATTCAGAAGAAGAAATCAGAGAAGCTTTCAAAGTGTTCGATAAAGATGGCAATGGTTTTATAAGTGCTGCTGAACTTCGTCACGTGATGACAAATCTGGGGGAGAAATTATCTGACGAGGAGGTGGACGAGATGGTACGAGAGGCCGACATGGATGGAGACGGCCAAATTAATTACGAGGGTATAATTATGTATTTTCCTTCATAGATTGATTGAAAATAGTTTGTCATAGCTACACATACAAATGCACCAATTGTTACGGTCAAATTCAACAATTATTGTTGTCAAATTCTCCAACTCTCTCAAAATAGATCTTATTAAAGGCTGGTGTATTAAGTTTGTTTTTATGTAGAAACTGATGTTGGTGAAAATGAATCGATGTTCATAGAAATAAATTGACAACCTTTTTAGTTGGTTTGGTTTGGATTGTGGTGTTTAACGCCACTTTCAACACTATTTCAGTTATATCGTGGCGGGCAGTTTTATTGGTGGATATCAATGGGACAATCAGAAGCCGTAAATTGAAGAAGGACAGACAATTCAATGACAAAAAAAAAACAAAAGACAAACAGTAATCCACAAAACACTCCATAGAAAACATAAGATTGAACAACACAAAACACTACACCGAAAACATAAGATTGAACAACACAAAACACTACACCGAAAACATAAGATTGAACAACACAAAACACTACACCGAAAACATAAGATTGAACAACACAAAACACTACACCGAAAACATAAGATTGAACAACACAAAGCACTACACCGAAAACATAAGATTGAACAACACAAAACGCTACACCGAAAACATAAGATTGAACAACACAAAACACTACACCGAAAACATAAGATTGAACAACACAAAACACTACACCGAAAACATAAGATTGAACAACACAAAACTCTACACCGAAAACATAAGATTGAACAACACAAAACACTACACCGAAAACATAAGATTGAACAACACAAAGCACTACACCGAAAACATAAGATTGAACAACACAAAACGCTACACCGAAAACATAAGATTGAACAACACAAAACACTACACCGAAAACATAAGATTGAACAACACAAAACACTACACCGAAAACATAAGATTGAACAACACAAAACTCTACACCGAAAACATAAGATTGAACAACACAAAACACTACACCGAAAACATAAGATTGAACAACACAAAACACTACACCGAAAACATAAGATTGAACAACACAAAACACTACACCGAAAACATATGATTGAACAACACAAAACACTACACCGAAAACATAAGATTGAACAACACAAAACGCTACACCGAAAACATAAGATTGAACAACACAAAACACTACACCGAAAACATAAGATTGAACAACACAAAACTCTACACCGAAAACATAAGATTGAACAACACAAAACTCTACACCGAAAACATATGATTGAACAACACAAAACACTACACCGAAAACATAAGATTGAACGACACAAAACACTACACCGAAAACATATGATTGAACAACACAAAACACTCCATAGAAAACATAAGATTGAGCAACACAAAACACTACACCGAAAACATAAGATTGAACAACACAAAACACTACATCGAAAACATAAGATTGAACAACACAAAACACCACTCCGAAAACATAAGATTGAACAACACAAAACACTACACCGAAAACATAAGATTGAACAACACAAAACACTACACCGAAAACATAAGATTGAACAACACAAAACACTACATCGAAAACATAAGATTGAACAACACAAAACTCTACACCGAAAACATAAGATTGAACAACACAAAACACTACACCGAAAACATAAGATTGAACAACACAAAACACTACACCGAAAACATATGATTGAACAACACAAAACACTACACCGAAAACATAAGATTGAACAACACAAAACGCTACACCGAAAACATAAGATTGAACAACACAAAACACTACACCGAAAACATAAGATTGAACAACACAAAACTCTACACCGAAAACATAAGATTGAACAACACAAAACTCTACACCGAAAACATATGATTGAACAACACAAAACACTACACCGAAAACATAAGATTGAACGACACAAAACACTACACCGAAAACATATGATTGAACAACACAAAACACTCCATAGAAAACATAAGATTGAGCAACACAAAACACTACACCGAAAACATAAGATTGAACAACACAAAACACTACATCGAAAACATAAGATTGAACAACACAAAACACCACTCCGAAAACATAAGATTGAACAACACAAAACACTACACCGAAAACATAAGATTGAACATCACAAAACACTACACCGAAAACATATGATTGAACAACACAAAACACTACACCGAAAACATAAGATGGAACAACACAAAACACTACACCGAAAACATAAGATTGAACAACACAAAACACTACACCGAAAACATAAGATTGAACAACACAAACACTACACCGAAAACATAAGATTGAACAACACAAAACACTACACCGAAAACATAAGATTGAACAACACAAAACTCTACACCGAAAACATAAGATTGAACAACACAAAACACTACACCGAAAATATATGATTGAACAACACTAAACACTACACCGAAAACATAAGATTGAACAACACAAAACACTACACCGAAAATATAAGATTGAACAACTCAAAACACTCCATAGAAAACATAAGATTGAACAACACAAAACACTACACCGAAAGCATAAGATTGAACAACACAAAACACTACACCGAAAACATAAGATTGAACAACACAAAACACTACACCGAAAATATATGATTGAACAACACAACACACTACACCGAAAACTTAAGATTGAACAACACAAAACACTACACCGAAAGCATAAGATTGAACAACACAAAACACTACACCGAAAACATAAGATTGAACAACACAAAACACTACACCGAAAATATATGATTGAACAACACAACACACTACACCGAAAACATAAGATTGAACAACACAAAACACTACACCGAAAACATGATTGAACAACACAAAACACTCCATAGAAAACATACGTTTGAACAACACAAAACACTCCATAGAAAACATACGATTGAACAACACAAACCCCACAATGAATCGGGTATGAACCGAGGTGTTCCGGATATGTATGCAGTTTCCTGTTTCAACATATTTATGTTCTCGTTTTAATATATTATATATAATAAGAATAAATTTGAACAGTTAGCACTAAGATTAAAATACAATGCTTACTCCTATTTTACAACGTCTATTCTTTTCTTTTATTTCAGAATTTGTTCAGATGATGACAGTAAAGTAATAACATAGTACATGTTGTATGTTTAACTGGTGTTATGTCAATTAAATGTGATTTTGTAACTTATGTTGTTATGCAGCATGGATAATCATAAAATACAAATGTATCAGTTAAAGATAATCCTGAGATAATGTAGACAAAACAATAACTTCATACAGGATACGACTTTGTTACTTATTTCATGTTTATATATGTTTTATCAAATTATGTTTTTATTTGTATATTTATATGTATTATTTTTTAAATATAACATTTAACGCCACAAATCGTTATTTACTACTGGTGAATTGGAGCTACACGAGATGAAAATGGTAAAAATGAATACACAAAAGTATAACTCTTGTTCGACTTGTTGCTCAGACAGGGTAATGATAAAATAGAGAATTAATTCGACGGATATACAAAAATGACAAAACAACAACAACGGTGCACCCAACACCCAACACCCAACACCCAACACAGTAAATCTGATGCCCTGTTTTGATCACTGATAGAATAGATAATGATAATTTGGGTAGAGGTTATATAAACTTAACACATGTGATTCAAGGAAGGCGTCTCTTTCTTTTCAAGGTACGATTACGATAATACAGACATTTTTATTTCTTGATTACGACAATAAAGACATCTCTCACCTCTTAGATAAAATATTCCGTTAATTTAGGTGAAAACGATTTTTCTATATTTCCCATGCTCCTGAGTAAGACAAGCTACACGAGCATTTTTCCTCAAAATTGTTTTCCACTGTTGAAGTAAAATGTCGATTTATTGATATACATCCGTGTCTTGGCAGTATTTTAAATGCATTTCCTAACAAGATGTATAAACCGTCTCCTTAAAGGCTACTACAACATTGATAAATAAATGTAACAATATATTCGACTTTGGTCAAAGATGGCTCATTTTTTTATATTTATGTTAGTTGCCAACAAGCGTGAGCAAACACCGACACGGTAGAAAGAGGTGAGAAAAAGAGCCCAACACCGTGAAAGGTGCAAGATCGTTACAACTGAGACACACTCGTATACAATTTAAATATCTGCTGACTCGGCAACCTCGTCAGTTACGATCTTGTACCTCTCCCGGTGTTAGACCCTGTATTTCTTTCTTTCACGATTATGACAAGAGAGACGTTTCTTTCTTAGTTTGCTACGACAAGACATACATTTCTTTCTTTCTCTATCATCCATTTTTCTGTTTAAGATGGCGTAAATCCTTTGATCCTAACCCGTGGCGTTTACATTTACGGTTCGCTTTGTTCATATTTGTAATACTGTTTCGGAGTTAAGTAACTGTAATCTCGGGGGTTTTTTTTAATATTTTCACAATTCCTATATGATACAGATATGTACAATACTCATTTATATTATTTATTTCTGCTACCCGAACCGTAATCAAGCAATGACCAAATTAATTCAAATATATTTATAATGTAAGAAAAACCTAGAACAAATGGTTTACATGTAAACACTTTACTCCCTCGATGAACTCCATATAAAGAATTGCCAACATGTGACCCATTTACTCCAATGTGTTCCTATTATATATCCTTTGTTTGTTGTGCAGTAAGCTTTATTTGCATCTTTCTTATCTACATTGTATAACAAACTAATATATTGGAAATATTTGGGCCACCTACATTTGTATTGTGGCCGTTTTGATTAAATCTGATGTATATATAACGTATTTACAAACTTTTATCCTTCCCCCACCTCTCAATCCATAATAACATTCAATAAAGAGGCAAAGGTGGGGGACACAAAAGGCCAAAGGATCAAAGATCCCCCCACCCGAAGCTGCACAACACTCTGCAGTCGAAGCAAGTATTTCTTGATAAAGACCACATATAATGACAAGTAGAAGGTATCAGCACCACTATTAATCCCATTCCTTATTTAGACTCACTAACATAAATGAAATTGAAGGACAACATTCTTAGACTTTTCGATTTCTAGTGTTTATCAGTTTAAAAATAAATAAAAATAGAAGATTGAGTGGGACACTTGTGCAATTTATATACAAAGTACACATTACATTACATAAGTTATTTACTGTATCCTGTTGTTACAAGTCATAGAGTAAGAACTACTCAAACAATGATGACTGGTAATAAAGTAAGAGCTACTCAAACAATGACAGGTTGTAATTTTTCAATTAAATCATGAGTCCTTTTCAAATGCCAAGAGATTTTATCGATTTTTTTTACAATAATGATAAAAAAAATCATATCATAAATGATCCCCCAAATAAAAACATAGATAATTACTTTTAAGCGCACGACTTATCTATATAAATTTGGAAATGTCGAAAAGGTACATCTGAACTTGAAACATTGTAAATATGGCGTATATTTTCCACCTCTGATACAATATTGAGTGAGTGAATGTTGTTTAATGTTTAACTCAGCATTTTTTTCAGCTATATCATGGCGAGAACAAGTTAATTTTCAATGAGTTGATGACGAGGTCCGCTTTGTTCTAAACCAACACGTTTAGTTGGATTTTCATAGTGATAGCTCACTGAAACAACAGTGCGCTGATGGACATGTCGCTCAATTCGGACACATTATTATGATTCCGAGCCTTACTCCTTAATGCTGCGTGCTTAGCGGAGAAGCAACAAATACCAATTTTATAGTCTTTGGTTTGACCAGATCGGGGCTCGAACCCACGATCTACCACATTCTAGGCGAGCATGCTAACCATTACATTACCGATGCGGTTGATACAATATTGAAGCAATGGAATACAACTTGTGAATATATAAATAGCGGGACTTCCTACCTATGACCATGCACTTTGAATATTGCAATAATCCAACTGCATATCTCACACGTGCTGGGGGTTGCACGTCACCGGCGGAACCCGGTTCGTACCAGAGTTACTCCTCTGGATTCAAGTGGCACCCCGTGTAACGTGTATTTTAGCGTGTACGGTTAAACCTATGGACAATATTATGCGTTTGCAAACTATATGACGATGGATCAAAGTGGTGATATGGAACGACAGAAACCAGGTGACAATAAGAAAGGACTCTAACCTTTCTCGTAGGTCTACTTCCTAGATCGATTCTTATTGGACTCTCACCAATAATATTACTACGAGATTATAACCAACCCGTAACTGAGCAATGCACAATGCCAGTGCGTATTTCAGCAATGGACTTATCCAATTTAAAATCCTAGTATTATGCCACCATACTGAACTGACCCACACGTCTGCAGCGCTCGTACCAATCTAGGTACCTACTCAAACATAAACAAGAAGACCTGTGCGTTTGACGCATGCAACCTATTAATAGTTCAGACTTTGCGTTTTACACACGCACATATTACCAGATCAACCTGTGCGTTTTTACACAAGCACCTAGATTCTTATTCAGGATCTAAAAAATATAATACATTTTCCGTAAAGCCGCTTATCCAGTAACCAAGAAGCTTATAACAGAGTGAATACTACGACTGAAAGAGTACTGACCATCCACGCTGCTGAAAAGAGTAGTCAATAGTGACCAAACAGGCTGCAACAAGTGTGCATAGAAGAGTTTGAAGATACCAAAGGGGCAATCAGAATCCGTATATCGAAGAAGAACAGACAACACAGTGGCCAAAAGAAAAAGTACAAAAGGATAAACAACGATCTACAAAGCATACATATAAAGCTAAAGATCGAGTAACACGAACCCCACTAAAAACCGGGGGTGAACTCAGGTGCTCCGGAAGGGTAAGCAGTTCCTGCTCCACTAGTGGCACCCGTTTGGACTATACCATTATACACAGACGATTCCAAAAGTCTGCATCATCATAGCGATTTCATATAACTTAATGATGACCACAAAGCGTGTAAAGGACGGCCATATTTCTGTAAGCATATGATCCGACTATTTCCGTGCATTATATCATATCCCAACCCGTTTATGATTCCAAATATTATAATTTTCATAGTAATTGTAGACAATAGGGAAACTAAACTATTCGTATGTTATAAATGTCACATTGAACCAAGAAACTAGATAAATAAAAATAGTATGCAGTTTCGAAAGTTGTAACTTAATTGTGTGCATGCCATACCGTTCCGTTCGATAAAACAATAAACACAAAAAGGGGAAATTCGTGGGGCACATTTAGTGACCGGGATCAAATCCCTAGGGGTGAACGCCCATTCTGCACAAACCGTTTATATTTCATCCTTTTAATGTTATACAATGTATCCCAATGTAAAATAGTTTGACTATGTGCATAATGGGGGCCTAATATTTCTAATAAGATTATAAATAGCTAATTTGAATTCAAAGTAAGTTTTATTGTTATACGATGTGTATTTTTTTCATGTTTTCCAATACTGTACAGACGTACAAAGATATCATTTTCTATCACCCACATGTTTTTAATGTTATTGTTTTTTTGCTACCTATGGGGACCTTTGTGTAACGTAACATTTGATTGTTAAATAGAATGGAGGGTATGTCTCAAAGGACAAATTATGCTATAAAAATGTACACATTCAAAAGTTATTTGTTTATTGATGGAAAGAAATTTTCACACACCAAATATGACAAACTTGGTTATCATCCAATACACTATATTCATGACACTGATTATTGAATTTAATTTAGGAATAAAACTGAATACGGAAATGGTCAAAATATTAAGTAAATTATCATTCACTGTTTTTTATAAGAAACACTGGTCGTTAATATAATTATTTAGTATGTGTCGTATATTTCTAACAGCTTGTTTTATTGTAATATGATGTGTCCCTTTTCATGCTTTCTCAAAACTGTACCGACATTATCGGTGTGTTCGTTTCCTCACACATTTGGACTGAAACTAGCATACTTGTCATTCACTTATGTATGTTGTAAACAATTGGATTTTTGTGTATTTAATAACATGTTATGAAATTTTAAGCTTATACAGTGTTTTGTCGGTAATTGGAGTTAGAATTTGATATTATAATAAAGCTTTAGTTTTCAACAAACATCATGTTTTTCGAACTGGATAAAATATCAATCCAAGAATAATTCTTTTAAATTACCGACGGGACATTTAGTGACATTTTTTTTTTCTCAAATGGGTCTATCATCTCATATATGCGGTGACGCATAAGTCACCCATGATGTGGGGGGATGCATTCATTCTCGATATAAAGGATGTCATATAGATTTAATTATGACTATTATGTAACATTCCCATTTTATTTTTTCGAAACTTTTCATTCAATGACATTTCAATTACATGTACATTTTCCAAACTGTTTATATGTAGTATCTATGTTTGTGATCTTACTTTTTTCTAGATCACAAGTGTTTAATTTTCTGATATTTTTAATACACAGGGAGATGTGTTTGGTTCTGGGTCGGCGAAACATCTGCATAGCCAGGAAGCAAATGATAAAACCATTTTTTTTAAAACCAAATGGGTAACAACTTAGATGCTTATAGAGCGGCTATCGGACTGTTTCATGCCTGTAAAATGAGTCTTAATATCGGCTATGATTCTCGCTCTGACACCTTTCATGATATCTTAATTATTAACTTACGATGTTCCTTCCTATTTGCTTCACTTTTAATCCTTCAAAGTCTAAATCCAAAAGTTAATGTTGCCTTCATCCTTTTTGTTTTACATTTTTTATTACTGGTTGGCAATATTGAATCCAATCCTGGACCTGAGTCTGCTTACATATCGAGTACACCGTTGAGTGCGGTAGATATTTTGTCTGATAAATCCATATCCATATGCAATATCAATTTTAGAAGTATAAGAAATAAAATAAATTTTCTCAAAAATTTTGTTGATGAATTCGATATTATTGTTTTAACTGAAACACATCTTGACAACAGCATTGAAAACAGAGATATCGAACTCGATTCATTTGATAAAAATCCTCAACGAAAAGATCGTACTAATTCTGGTGGCGGGTTACTTATTTACTCAAAGGAAGACATCGGCATTTTCAGGAAACACGAACTTGAAAATGACATAGATGAAACGATTTGGGTTGAAGTTCATGCCAAAGGTAACTCTTTTCTTTTGTGTAATATACATATCGACCTGAATGGACCGACTCTGAATATTGGGCACGCTTAAATCATGTTATAGGTTTAGCATATCAAGTCAACGAAAATATTGTGATCTCTGGAGATCTGAACTCTGACCTTATGTCTTTAAACAATAACAAATTGATTGATATGATGAGGCTTTTTAACTTTAAAAATGTAATAGAGAAACCAACAAGGGTAACAAATCATAGTAGAACATTATTAGATCCCATTATAGTAAGTGACACAATTAATTATGTATTTTCTGATGTTTTTAAATTACCTGATAATATTAGTGATCATGATGGCTCAGTCGTAATTCTTCAATGTTCCAAAAATATCTCGCGATCATTTAAAAGAGAAATTTGGCAGTATCAAAAAATTAATTACGAAAAGTTTGAAGAAAAATTAAATGAAATTAACTGGAATGAAAAACTTGACCACTTGAATGACATTGATGAAATGTGCGAAAAATTTACAAAGTGTTTCCTAAAAATAGCACAGGAATGTATCCCGACAAAAATAATAACTATTCGGAATAACGATAGGCCGTGGTTTAACAACGAAATACGAAAAGAAATTCGCATAAGGGACCGATTTAGAAAAACTGTTTTGAAATTTCACAGGGAAAGGGATATTAAACTATATAAAAAACAGAGAAATAAAGTAAATAACAAGAAAAAAATTGCAAAAGAAAATTTTGAAAATAATTTAGATCACATTCATTTAGAAAACTCGTCCAATCCAACAACATACTGGAAAATTATGAAAATGCTTATCAAATCAAATAAGGGAAGCAACTGTATTCCTCCTCTTAGAAACTCTATAAATGATGAAAACTTCTACGATATTGTGTATGGAGATGAAGACAAGTGTGATTTATTAAATAACTACTTTAGCCTTATATCGAAGTTGGAGGAGGAGAACGTGCCTCTTCCATACTTTGATATAAAAACTAATAATGTAATAAATGAGATTTTTGTAACCATAAGTGAAATTGTAGATATTTTAAAAATTATTGATCCATACGAAGCTTCTGGACCCGACAAAATTAGTCACAAAATGCTAGAAATTTCCCCTGAAAAGATAGCCATCCCACTACAAATTAACAAATCTCTCCGTCAATGTAAATATCCCTCTAGTTGGAAAAATGCGCATGTCACAGCGATTTTTAAAAAAGGTGATACTTCTTTACCTTCTAATTACCGCCCAATATCACTGATTAGCTGTGTCGGAAAAGTAATGGAAAAGATTATATACAAACACGTATATAACCATTTAATACAAAACAAGCTTATCTACCAGTACCAATCTGTTTTTTTGCCTAAGCATTCCTCAGTCCACCAATTAATAGAACTATATAATACTATCTTAAACTCTCTTGAAAAAAAAGAACTATGTTGCTTTGTTTTCTGTGATTTCTCAAAGGCTTTCGATAAAGTTTGGCACAAAGGTTTGATACATAAAATAAATTGTTATGGAATAAAAGGGAATTTATTAAAATGGTTTGAAAATTATTTATATTGTAGACACCAAAAAGTAGTAAACAGATATTCGTCGTCCTCATATGTGTCTGTGTCTGCTGGGGTCCCCCAAGGGTCTGTCCTTGGACCTCTGTTATTTCTGGTTTACATTAATGATATTGGTGATAAGCTTCTTTCTTTAAGCCGTTTGTTTGCTGATGATACTTCCCTTGGCTATGCAAGCCAAGATGAAGATCAAATAAAATATGTCATAAATCATGATCTACATGAACTTGGTGACTGGTCAAAGAGATGGTTGATGTCTTTCAACCCAGACAAAACTGAAATCATGCTTTTTAAAAATGTAGAAAACTCAACAAATTTTTATTTTTATTTTGATGGAAAATTAATTCCACTTACATCAGACCATAAACATTTGGGGATAACATTTAGCGAGGAAGCAAAATGGAATAAACATGTAGAAAATTTAATAAAAAGTGTCTCTAAACACATATGTGTTTTGCGTAAATTGAAATATAAATTAAATAGAAAAAATTTAGAGAAATTATACTTAATTTACATTCGACCAATATTTGAGTATGCATGTGAGGTCTGGGACAACTGTGGTGTCTCTAATTCGTGCAAATTGGAGAGGCTACAGTTGGAGGCAGCTAGAATTATCACCGGACTTCCAATCTTTACCAACACAGAATATCTATATAGAGAAACTGGCTGGGAGAGATTGGAAGAAAGAAGAACTAGGAGAAAGCTCCAATTATTATATAATATCCAAAACGGTAGCACACCCTCTTATTTACTCGATCTTATTCCTCCAACAATCCAAAGTACGACTATTTATCCCCTTCGAAATGGCAACGATATTATTGTTCCATTCTGTAGACTATCTTTAACTAGAGATTCTTTCGTCTCAGCTACAGTAAGGGAATGGAATAACCTTAATCTTTCAGTGCGTAATCTTGACACACTATCTAAATTTAAAAAGGCAATCCGCAGTTCAATCTCAATGCCAATTCCGAGACACTATTCTTATGGTCCTAGAAAACTAAATATAATTCTAACACACTTCGCTGCAATGCATCATTCTTGAATTACGATTTATGTAAAGTAAAAATTTTATCAAATGCTTCCTGTAACTGTGGCGCACCATGTGAAAATTCTCACCATTTCTTTTTTGATTGTGATAAATATACAGATAATAGGGAAATAATATTTAATAGTCTTAACTGGCTATCTTCTAACATTAATATTGATGTAAATCTACTGACAAAAGGAAGTGATCTCCTAACATATGAAGAAAATATAACCATTTTTAAACATGCTTTTAAATATATTAAAGACTCCAAAAGATTTACAATTGTCTAAATGATCTAAAGAACCAACACACATCTCCAAAAGTATTTCTTCTCTTTTCTTTTTTCTTTATTTTTTTTTTTTCGTATATTGTCTAAACTTATGTTTTTGTACATAGTCATTCTTTGTATATTTAACTCTATGCTATTATATACATATTATATCATTTCATCGCGCATGCTAATCCATATTGTAAATTATTGTATTCGGGAGAAGACTTCATAAGTTGGAAAAACTTGTGTCCGATCCCTATTTGTTATATTTAGTAAATAAAAATATGTTTAAACTAAACTATGTGCATAATGTGCTGTTATTTATTTTTACATTTGTATTCATTTAAGACAATTTGTGTTTTTCCTGTTAAGAAATTCCAAGTCGATTACACCATTGACAAGTGTTATAATGATCCCTAGAATAAAAGGGTGTGTTTATTTAAAGGGATATTGTCTACCAGCTGCGTAATTTTTTCATACCCAAAATTATTGTCGATTTCCGTACTGACCTTCATAAAATGAAGATTAAACACCGAATTATTGATGAATACGCTCCGAAACGTTGTTTTTTCGACTAAAAAAGCTGACCATCGTTACCGGAAGCTAATTAATTATGCACTGACCTGGGCGAGGCCAACTCTATTTATTTATCTATTTTTATGTCAGTAGCCCGGATGCTGCAGCATGGATATTGAGGTAAGTTTCTATAAAAGTTGAGGAAAAAAGCTATTTGCGAACCGATTGTATCTAAAAGACGTAGAATAAATAATTTCTGTATCAGGAATAGATTGTCTTTGATGAAAACTACATGCCTTAACAGATTCAGCCGATATTTCCACGATAACCATTGAAAACATGCCAGGAGGCACCCTATGGGGACAAGCTCAACTACGTATTTTCGATCGGAAATTTTTGCCGGCGTTAAAAATAATTAAATTAGTTTTTTTCTTCTTATAAGTTATGAAGTTGTTCCCCGAGATTTTGATACACGTGTTAAATTAATTTATTTTAGCCAGTTTACCGACAATATGAAAACAGAGACATACATGTAGAACACAGTGAAATACATGTGTGATGAAAACGAATGACGTAGCCAGTGTTGTTTTATTTGTTAATTGACTGGAATGTTTCAGAGAAATTTGGGCTGGATTAGAAACAAAAGAGACCTTATTTCTAGTTCCACAAGAAAGTTGCTGCAAAATAATATGGGACTGACCATTTACCTTGAAGGGGGCTATGTCACGTAGAAATGTTTTTTCAGACGTCACAGAAATCATATTTTCTTATTTTCCGGCGAAGTGCCAATCTAATTAAAACAAGGTGAACTGTGATCTAATTCTCACTTATGATACCCCTGCCACTTCCCATGATATGGGGTACCTATATGAAGCTTGTGACCAAATACCAGATTTCTGCCATCAATAGTTGTTGAGAAAAATGTGCATATATGTTCAATGTGGATAAAAACCAACTAAGTCGGCAAACAGGAAGTAGGAATCTGATGGTTCCAAAAACGCTTCCCACGATATGGCATACCTATGTGAAGCTTGTGACCAAATATCAGATTTCTGCCATCAATAGTTGCTGAGAAAAATATTTTGGAAGGACGGACAGAGGTAAATCAGTATACCCCCCTCCCCCTTCGGGGAGCGGGGGTATAATTAGATCTAAAATAGGGAGCAAGTGCGTAGATCTAATTTTAATTGGATTGGCGAAGTGCTGGAATAATTTTTTTTTCTTCAAAATTTTGTATACGATTATACTGTGAAAATGGCAAGTATATGATTATACTGTGAAAATGTCGAGTCGGAATATATTATTTTCTCCTGTCCAGCCAAATTTTTTTCTTCAAGATTCAGAATTTCAGAATCAAAATAATTTTTAGGAAAAAAACCATAAAATTAAAATTGAATAGCTTGAGGGGTAAATTGATAAAAAAAAATTGCAAGACCAAAATGGTTCTCCCATATACCAACAAAAAAACGAAATAAAACTGTGGTCATAAGAAAGTCCCACGAGAAAATCTTTCCTTCCAAAATAAGACTTTTTTTTATTTCTCTAAACTGAATTTGTGCAAACTATTTCACTTATAATGAATTATATTTCTTTTTTAAATAAAGCTAATTTTTCTAGATGAATGTATAACCATCTGTCTTTACTCTGTTTTTATTAAATCTCTTGTCTTTATTACAGGACTTTGATCGGATTGTCCTTGATGAGGAAGTGTTGGAGGTTGCTAGAATGTTTCGAGAGGAACTTGTAGTAATGCCCCATGACGAGGATTACAACAGATCCAATAGGTATGCAGCCTACCGCCAGTATACCATTTGGGCACATGGCCGACTTGGAGCTGGGGTCAGACGTGTGATCCCAAGCTGTTGTACTTGGAAAATTAGGGACAAATATCCTGATCTATATGGACAATACAAGGGTTTCATTCCTAGACGATTTAATTAAAACTTGTTCATGAAATATTTTGTATTTTATCCCATATACCCTAATGATAAAGTTTACCACTTGCTTCCCTATGGTCGGTGGTTGTCTGGGTACTCTGGTTTCCTCCACCACTAAAACTGGTCGCCATGATATAGCTGAAATATTGCTGAAAGTGGCGTTAAAACACCAAAAATAAAAAATAAATCAACCCTAATGAGTTGTTAATTTCACAAGTTGGTCAGTTGGAATTGTAAATTTAATTTGAAAGTTTTGCCATCTTATTATTATTTTTTGTTCTATCAGCACTGACAACTTCTTTTAAAATGGACTGACAGTCTTTTATATAATTCAAAACCAAACTTGGCAGAGATGTTTTCTATGAGGTCCTACACAAGAGTTGTTACTTTTGTGCAGATTCGTCAAAAAACATGGCCACCATGTGACTTTGAAAATTCTGATTGGTTGATTTTCAAGAAACTTCTTCTCAAGAACCGCTGAAGGGATTGAATTGAAATCTGGTATATATGTTCCGATGAATGTCTTTAACATGTGTTGTTACTGTTTGCGCCATTTGAAAATTCAAAATGGCCACCAGCGGAGGTCAAAGTTTGCATTGAAACCCTATGGGAAACAACATTTTCATCTTCTTCTTGAGAACAGCCGAACAGAATTTAACCAAACTTGGCAGAGATGTTTCTTGTGAGGTCCTAAAAAGTCGTCCTGGTTTGTACTAACTAGACCAACACACTGAGTGTTATCATTATTGTGCATTGGACAATTTGTAATGTCCATTATCCTGACTTGGGTACTTTTCTGCTCTAAATGTGCAGAACTTCTGTCAGACCAGGAAAAACAAAGAGTGACAATCTAAATTTATTTTATGCGACAATATAGTCAATTGTTTTGTCTTGGTCTTCAAATCTGGATTTCTGAGATGCTACAATATCATCCCGAGTTGGAGGTTGTGGAATTGGTGCAAGATGGACCGAGATTCTTCTGGGATCATCTACTTCCAACTGCACACGTTAATTCATTCCTTCATTATCTTGCAGTCTCATACAAATGATGACCCTTAATAGTCTTGGAACATAGGAATATGACTTGTCAGCTTTAACAGGCTGCACAGACCATCTAGCTGTCTTTTTGTTGTAACTTCTCTGCCACCTGAAGTAGAAAAATACATACAATGTAATTCACAAGAATAAAACAATAGAGATTATGATCTATGGAGCCCTAACTTTCAATTCAAGATGAATATCTCGAATGTATAGTGAATGAGCAACTAAACATATTATTACAAGTCCACTTTATGAAGGATTTGAGTGATTTGTAGACAGATTTTAGGTTGTGGTCATCCCTCAAGAAGTTCTACGGCAGGAATCACGAGCTGGTCAATGGTTACAGGGTGTCTGTTACCCAAATCAGACCTGATCTTCATTTGTTGTTGATGTCTTTCCCTTCATCGGATGGGACTTCTACCAGACTTGACCATGGACAACGCAGCGGGTTTGCGACTTTCGATTGACCCTTCTGAAGCCTATGATCAAATATCAGATTGCTGCCATAATTAATTACTGAGAAAAATGTTATGAACATCTTGGGACAAACGGACGGACAGAGATAAAACAGTATACCTCCCCCTTTCCAGTGGAGCGGGGGTATAATAAAGCTCCTATGACATATGATCATGCATGGTTCTGTTATTAGAACAAAATTTCAAGTATGTAAGTTACAACTGAAACATATGAAATTAACATGACAAACCTTAGAGTGAAGTTGAGGCTAGGTTCAAAATCTCCATCGTCGGAATCATCACCAACATCACTGCCCTCTTCAGTAATATCTATTGAGAGACTGTAAGAATAAAAAATAATTGTTTATTACAGTGTTTGTGTATAATATCGAAACAAATTTTGCTATATGGTTCTGATGTGCAGCTGTATAACGAAAAAGCTTTTCAAAATAATATTAAATCTTTATACATCTATCCAGCACACATCTACACAACACAATATAAAGAGACAAAATTACATCAAAGTTCCAGGAAAAAATTTGGTGCGCCAGACGTGCGTCAATTCTGTCCCAGTTTGGTTTCATTCCCGTAAGTAGCTAAGGAGGACTGGCCATTTCAGCTTGTGGATTGATGAAAATGTAACGATGACGCAGAAGCCAACATGATCCCTATATAATATAGCTACTAGTAGTATCACTATGCAAGCCACAATAATTAATAGGAAACTGTTATACAAGTGACTGTGTTGAACAATATTGACAATGTTACCTATAAACATAATGTAGAATACATGTATGTCTAATCTTTAACAAAATGAACATACTCAAATGGGTTCACAAATGAACTCGATTTCTCCAGTTTCATCCGTTTCGTTGAAATGTGATGGCTGCTCATTTCTTCTACTCTAGAATTACCTTGGTCAGAATATCTAAATCAAAAGTACAAATATCAATCACTACAAAATCACATTTGTCTGAAATTACCAGTTTTAGTAGTAATTTGCCTAACAAATTTAGATAATTTTACAAAAACCTGCATGATTTTAACACAGACATGGGCCATCGGTCTACTGTTAAATTCACACACTGTGAAACATGCAAATTGCTATGGATCTTCACATTATTTCTTAAAAATCTTGTTTATTAATCATACTTACAAGATCCAAACTAAACAAGGGCAAAGTGTGGCATATCCCCTCGCCTAAAAATTTTACCTGGTGACCTTGACCTTTGACTTTGAAAATCAATAGGTTCCAGATTCTCTTAAGGACTAAGTATGTACCAAGCTTGGTCAAAATCCATTGAAGGATGTTGATTCTAGAGTGTTCACAAGGATGTTACGTGGTAAAATTTTGACCCGGTTATCTTGACCTTTGACCTATAAGGCTATGACCTTGAAAATCAATAGGGTTTCGGCTATCTTAAGGACTAAGTATGTACCAAGTTTTGTCAAAAATCCATTGAAGGATGTTGATTCTAGTGTTCACAAGGATGTTATGCGGTAACAATTTTAGCCTGTGACCTTGATCTTTGACATACGACCTTGAAAATCAATAGGGTTCCAGATTCTCTTAAGGACTAAGTATGTACCAAGTTTGGTCAAAATCCATTAAAGGATGTTGATTCTAGAGTGTTCACAAGGATGTCATGCAGTAAAAATTTGACCCTGTGACCTTGACCTTTGACCTTGAAAATCAATAGGGTTTCAAATTCTCTTAAGGACTAAGTATGTACCACGTTTGGTCAAAATCCATTGAAGGATGTTGATTCTAGAGTGTTCACAAGGATGTGACGGACGGACGGACGGTAGCGTTACTATATCCCTTCGCAACTTCGTTGGCGAGGGGATAAAAAGCAGTTCAAATGACAATTCTTTAAATAGAAAGCCTTTATATGAAAAATACATATTGATTTCCCTCTATCATGTCTATGTTGATAATTCTAAGATAGTAAAGTATAATTTTGGCTACCTGAACTAAAAATTATGTCCAAAATTGTTGAAATGTAGTAAAAAACTAGTTAATGTAATGTTTTTAGAATAGTCAAGAAATAAACTTGGTTTGCATAAGGAAATTGAAAACGATTTTCATTTAGTCATAGTCTAAAATATGCAGTTCAGGACATTTCAGTAAAATTTTATAGTCACATATATAGAAAAGTTTCTGAAACTTGCAAATTTCTATGGATCTTCATATTATTTTTTAAAAACCTTGTTTATGTATCATACTTACAGGATCCAAACTAAAAATACTACTGAAATGACACTTATTTAAATGGAAAGCTTTTTATAAAAGAAACATATGGATTTTCCACTATGGTAATAATTCACAGACAGGAAGATATAATTTTGGCTCCCATAACAAAGTGTTATGTTCAAACTTGTTGAAAGTACTTTTAACCTTATTTATGTAATGTATTTCCAGTACCCAAGATATGAACTTGTTTGCATAAAGGAATTAAAATGATTTTCATTTAGCCATGGTCTAAAATATGCATTTTAGGACATTTCTGAAATTTTCAGTAAAATTTTGTAGTCATATATAAAAAAAAGTTCTGAAACTTGAAAATTTCAATGGATATTCATATCATTTCTTCAAAACCTTGTTTATAATTATATATTATACTTACAGGATCCAAACTAAAAGTGCAATTGAAATGAAGCTTCTTTAAATAGAAAGCTTTTATTTGAAAAATACATACTGATTTTCCATTATAGTGATAATTCGCAGAAAGTAAGGTATATACTTTTGGTTCCCAAAACTAAGTTTCTTGTCCAAGTTGTTGAAATTTGATAAAATTAAAAGCCTAATTATATGTTGTATATCAAAGAAATAAATTTGCTTGAATAAAAAGAACTTTATAGGGTTTTCATTAAGCCATGTACAGTTTAAATTCTTGCATTAAAAATGAATTGATTCGATATTTCTTTTTAAATTGATAATAATAAACTGCATTGTCATTGATATCATTTTTGCACTCCCATTTCCCCTTTGCTGGCCTCTTAAAATTTGTGTTTGTTTACCTCGCAAATACGGCCGTTTTATGCTACTCATTGACAATAATTTGCTGTTGCCAGGTGCAAAATTAAATATATTGATTAATATCTACCGAAAATGATCATAGGCATCATCATAAATTCATAAAATATGAAAAACGATTGAGAAAAGAAGGCAACATGCTCGGCTTACCTATCAACAATAATCAAGCACTTCCTTGAGTTCGCTCCATCCAACGGTAACGGTCCAACTGATCCCCTACATATATCCTGCATTTGTTCCATTTGGAAGATACTTCACTTCTATTCCTCTTTATCTCTGAATCCGTCAAAGTCCGCTTTCTTCCACGCGTTGACAGTTTCTCTTTTGCCCAAGAACCATATGTTGTTTATTGTTTTTAAACAGTGCGCATGCTCAAGACGTGTTTGCATAGAAGGCCATATGAATAGATTTGAATATTGTCATCCGGACAATAATTCTTTTTTGGGTCTTTTTTGTCAAAAAATCGTATCTTTTGCAACATAACTCGGTGTTAATCTTCATTTTATGAAGGTCAGTACGGAAATCGACAATAATTTTGGGTATGAAAAAATTACGCAGCTGGTAGACAATATCCCTTTAAATCGACTTTATCTTGAATAATCCATTTGAATGACTCGTTTTTTTTCCATGTCGTAATTGAAAATAAAATATGTATTTAATAATATGAATATAAGTTCATTTTGTATTAATTCATTTATGTATTGGAGAAGACGTTTCTAAGTTTGAAACTTTTGTCTCTTCCAACTGTTCATTGAAGGATCAAATGTAAATAAAGTATTTTAATATGACGTATCTGCATGTTGTAATGTAGATAATTAAATAAGGTGTGTACCTGTAAGAACGATATAAAGTGTATATTTTATAAGTGCGTGTCAACTGTTTTTTTTAGATTTCATGTTATAGATCCGTTTTCAATTAAGTGTGTCACGATACAGCTGAAATACTGCTAGAGTTAGCTCTAAGCACCAATCAATCAATAAATCAATCAATTATTCTATCAATTAATCAATTATTCCATCAATTAACTATGAAATCAGTTTCGAGATAATAAAAAATAATAAATTTAAAAATGTATTTAACTTCTAATTTCAGGATTACTGTCTTCCAACCGTATAATGAGAAAATCATTACCTGAGTTATTAAATAATATTAGAGAAAAATTTATACAAAACATATATAATTTGTCCCATTTAAGAAGATATTTGAACACAGGACGTGTAGGTGTACAGTGTCAGATAACGACCATACAATTCACTTCCGTGTTGAATAGTATTAGATCTCTAAATAAGTAGAACGATGTCTCAACCTTCAGTGTAACTAATCCATCTGTAATAGATTATCAAGCAGAGAAAACAAATTGATTGGAATTTGTGGAAGATATACACATTAACAAAATGCTCGTAAGTTTCTAGTAATGTTGAATACAGTATACACTAAACTCATGTCGTGTAAGGTATTAGACTTTAAACTTTAGTAAATGTTGAATACAGTATACACTAAAATCATGTCGTGTAAGGTGTTAGACTTTAGTAAATGTTGAACACAGTGTACACTAAACTCATGTCGTGTAAGGTGTTAGACTTTAGTAAATGTTGAATACAGTGTACACTAAACTCATGTCGTGTAAGGTGTTAGACTTTAGTAAATGTTGAATACAGTGTACACTAAACTCATGTCGTGTAAGGTGTTAGACTTTAGTAAATGTTGAGCACAGTGTACATTAAACTCATGTCGTGTAAGGTGTTAGACTTTAGTAAATGTTGAATACAGTGTACACTAAACTCATGTCGTGTAAGGTGTTAGACTTTAGTAAATGTTGAATACAGTGTACACTAAACTCATGTCGTGTAAGGTGTTAGACTTTAGTAAATGTTGAATACAGTGTACACTAAACTCATGTCGTGTAAGGTGTTAGACTTTAGTAAATGTTGAGCACAGTGTACATTAAACTCATGTCGTGTAAGGTGTTAGACTTTAGTAATGTTGAATACAGTGTACACTAAACTCATGTCGTGTAAGGTGTTAGACTTTAGTAAATGTTGAATACAGTGTACACTAAACTCATGTCGTGTAAGGTGTTAGACTTTAGTAAATGTTGAACACAGTGTACATTAAACTCATGTCGTGTAAGGTGTTAGACTTTAGTAATGTTGAATACAGTGTACACTAAACTCATGTCGTGTAAGGTGTTAGACTTTAGACTTTAGTAAATGTTGAACACAGTGTACACTAAACTCATGTCGTGTAAGGTGTTAGACTTTAGTAATGTTGAATACAGTGTACACTAAACTCATGTCGTGTAAGGTGTTAGACTTTAGTAAATGTTGAATAACAGTGTACACTAAACTCATGTCGTGTAAGGTGTTAGACTTTAGTAAATGTTGAATACAGTGTACACTAAACTCATGTCGTGTAAGGTGTTAGACTTTAGTAAATGTTGAACAGAGTGTACATTAAACTCATGTCGTGTAAGGTGTTAGACTTTAGTAATGTTGAATACAGTGTACACTAAACTCATGTCGTGTAAGGTGTTAGACTTTAGTAATGTTGAATACAGTGTACACTAAACTCATGTCGTGTAAGGTGTTAGACTTTAGTAAATGTTGAATAACAGTGTACACTAAACTCATGTCGTGTAAGGTGTTAGACTTTAGTAATGTTGAATACAGTGTACACTAAACTCATGTCGTGTAAGGTGTTAGACTTTAGTAAATGTTGAATAACAGTGTACACTAAACTCATGTCGTGTAAGGTGTTAGACTTTAGTAAATGTTGAATACAGTGTACACTAAACTCATGTCGTGTAAGGTGTTAGACTTTAGTAATGTTTGAATACAGTGTACACTAAACTCATGTCGTGTAAGGTGTTAGACTTTAGTAAATGTTGAACACAGTGTACACTAAACTCATGTCGTGTAATGTGTTAGACTTTAGTAAATGTTGAATACAGTGTACACTAAACTCATGTCGTGTAAGGTGTTAGACTTTAGTAAATGTTGAACACAGTGTACACTAAACTCATGTCGTGTAAGGTGTTAGACTTTAGTAAATGTTGAATACAGTGTACACTAAACTCATGTCGTGTAAGGTGTTAGACTTTAGTAAATGTTGAATAACAGTGTACACTAAACTCATGTCGTGTAAGGTGTTAGACTTTAGTAAATGTTGAATACAGTGTACACTAAACTCATGTCGTGTAAGGTGTTAGACTTTAGTAAATGTTGAATACAGTGTACACTAAACTCATGTCGTGTAAGGTGTTAGACTTTAGTAAATGTTGAATACAGTGTACACTAAACTCATGTCGTGTAAGGTGTTAGACTTTAGTAAATGTTGAATAACAGTGTACATTAAACTCATATCATGTAAGGTGTTAGACTTTAGTAAATGTTGAATACAGTGTACACTAAACTCATGTCGTGTAAGGTGTTAGACTTTAGTAAATGGTGAACACAGTGTACACTAAACTCATGTCGTGTAAGGTGTTAGACTTTAGTAATGTTGAATACAGTGTACACTAAACTCATGTCGTGTAAGGTGTTAGACTTTAGTAAATGTTGAACACAGTGTACACTAAACTCATGTCGTGTAAGGTGTTAGACTTTAGTAATGTTGAATACAGTGTACACTAAACTCATGTCGTGTAAGGTGTTAGACTTTAGTAATGTTGAATACAGTGTACACTAAACTCATGTCGTGTAAGGTGTTAGACTTTAGTAAATGTTGAATAACAGTGTACACTAAACTCATGTCGTGTAAGGTGTTAGACTTTAGTAATGTTGAATACAGTGTACACTAAACTCATGTCGTGTAAGGTGTTAGACTTTAGTAAATGTTGAATAACAGTGTACACTAAACTCATGTCGTGTAAGGTGTTAGACTTTAGTAAATGTTGAATACAGTGTACACTAAACTCATGTCGTGTAAGGTGTTAGACTTTAGTAATGTTTGAATACAGTGTACACTAAACTCATGTCGTGTAAGGTGTTAGACTTTAGTAAATGTTGAACACAGTGTACACTAAACTCATGTCGTGTAATGTGTTAGACTTTAGTAAATGTTGAATACAGTGTACACTAAACTCATGTCGTGTAAGGTGTTAGACTTTAGTAAATGTTGAACACAGTGTACACTAAACTCATGTCGTGTAAGGTGTTAGACTTTAGTAAATGTTGAATACAGTGTACACTAAACTCATGTCGTGTAAGGTGTTAGACTTTAGTAAATGTTGAATAACAGTGTACACTAAACTCATGTCGTGTAAGGTGTTAGACTTTAGTAAATGTTGAATACAGTGTACACTAAACTCATGTCGTGTAAGGTGTTAGACTTTAGTAAATGTTGAATAACAGTGTACACTAAACTCATGTCGTGTAAGGTGTTAGACTTTAGTAAATGTTGAATACAGTGTACACTAAACTCATGTCGTGTAAGGTGTTAGACTTTAGTAAATGTTGAATACAGTGTACACTAAACTCATGTCGTGTAAGGTGTTAGACTTTAGTAAATGTTGAATACAGTGTACACTAAACTCATGTCGTGTAAGGTGTTAGACTTTAGTAAATGTTGAGTACAGTGTACACTAAGCTCATGTCGTGTAAGGTGTTAGACTTTAGTAAATGTTGAATAACAGTGTACACTAAACTCATGTCGTGTAAGGTGTTAGACTTTAGTAAATGTTGAATACAGTGTACACTAAACTCATGTCGTGTAAGGTGTTAGACTTTAGTAAATGTTGAACACAGTGTACACTAAACTCATGTCGTGTAAGGTGTTAAACTTTAGTAAATGTTGAATAACAGTGTACATTAAACTCATATCATGTAAGGTGTTAGACTTTAGTAAATGTTGAATACAGTGTACACTAAACTCATGTCGTGTAAGGTGTTAGACTTTAGTAAATGGTGAACACAGTGTACACTAAACTCATGTCGTGTAAGGTGTTAGACTTTAGTAATGTTGAATACAGTGTACACTAAACTCATGTCGTGTAAGGTGTTAGACTTTAGTAAATGTTGAATACAGTGTACACTAAACTCATGTCGTGTAAGGTGTTAGACTTTAGTAAATGTTGAACACAGTGTACACTAAACTCATGTGGTGTAAGTTTCTATAATCTTGTAATAACTTAGTACAGTGTACACTCAACTCATGTCATATAAGTTTATATAATCTTGTAATTAACGGGAGTACAGTGTACAAACCATGTGGTGAACGTTTCTTTATCTAACATTAATTAAGCAGTTGTCCTCTAGAAATACGGGGTGGTTTGACCATTAGATACAACCCATCAGATACAAAACCTTTTATTGTATGACTATCAATATTTCTTTTTTATCTGATAGGCTAAAGGCATGAGATTTGTTCTTGATATAATTTTATGAATACTGTCTAAGCCTCCTTCAATTTCAGCAAAGATTAATTTAGATCGTTCCAGAGGAGCCCTTGGGACGTTATATTAACCTCACGTGACTCCAAAATTAAAAGTAGTTTTTTTTAACTAGATAGTCTCCCTGATATTTTCGTGTCTGCTTCGTTTCAAGCCATACAGCGAAAAGGATTGTGGGTAATTCAATCAATAAAAAATCGATAATCTGAATCAAATACCGAAAATAAATACAATTGACAAAAGTATGATAACAGACAAAGTTATATGAGCCCATTAGGCGATAAGGGATTTAAAAGTACAAATTTTTAAATCCTATTAATAGCAAAGTTCAACTAGAATGGCCTAACAAAATGAAAAATAAAGGTATAACATGACCTTTAAACAAAATTCCAAGTCTAAATATAAAAAAAAAAAAAAAAAAAAACAGAATGAGAAATAGTCCTTCTGTTAAAAAAGTAACACGATGAGAATGAATCCTCGTGTTTAACAATGGGAAAATACAACCAAACTCCACATTCAGGAAAATAGAATGAGAAATAATCCTTCTGCTCAAAAGCAACACGATGAGAGTATTCCTCGTGTCTAACAATGGGAAAGTACCTGAATGTAGAAATTAGTCAATTTCAAGTTCCCAAAATAATTGGGATGTAAATTACAAAGTGGGGAATACAATGTAAGTAGCAACAAAACCTACATGTCTCCTATTACAAGTATGCTTTAAAGATGTGTTGACAGTTATAACAAAGTGTTTGGTAAAGTCGTAATCTAACGGTCTTGGAACTTTTTCGAACTGAGAATTTCTAGTTCCCCAGCAACAAAAAGATTAAAATCAAGATCCTGGAAAGATACTGACTTATTAATGTACTCATATTGTAAAACTGTATGAGGCCAAATTTGTGGATTCACAACATCATCACTAGCCTTAGCAACCATACCGGATTTATATATGCGTTTTATCTTTTAACTTTTACTCTTGTATTTTGTATCTGATGAACTTGAATCAGACTCAGAATCTGATGAGTCAGAAATAAACTTAGTTTTGCGTTTTTTGTTTTTGTTCTTACTCTTATATTTTTTACCTGACAAACTTGAATCAGATTCCGACGAATCAGAACTAACATACTTAGTTTTATGTTTCTTGCTGACGAATCAGAACTAACATGCTTAGTTTTATGTTTGTTGCTGACGAATCAGAACTAACATACTTAGTTTTATGTTTCTTGCTGACGAATCAGAACTAACATAGTTAGTTTTATGTTTCTTGCTGACGAATCAGAACTAACATACTTAGTTTTATGTTTCTTGCTGACGAATCAGAACTAACATAGTTAGTTTTATGTTTTTTGCTGACGAATCAGAACTAACATACTTAGTTGTATGTTTCTTGCTTTTGCTCTTACGTCTCACATCGGACGGACTTGTGTCATCTTCTGATGAATCAGAACTAACAGACGACATAGTAGAATCGTCGGAGCTGTTGTAATTACACGACGTCTTAACTTTCTTTTTTCTCATATTTTTGACAGAAATTTCTGAACTCGTATCTTCAGAACTAAGAGATTCACAATCAGATGAACTAAAATCAATACACGATTTCGTGGTTTTAGGTAAAAGCTTTATGGATTTTTGAATTTTACCCTTTTTGGCATATTCTGCCAATTGTCTTTACACCACGTCGTTCAATTTGCTATCTTTTCTTAATTTATCTAAATTAATCTCTCCCTTTTTTTCTTTACTCTTCTTTTTCTGTCCCTTCTTAGACCTTCTGGATTTAGTGGGAACACTGGACTTAACCACCTTACGTATGTCATGCCTTGTGGGAACATTCGACTCGACCATCTTGGTTCCAACATCATGCGGCATGCTCGACTTCTTGATTTTCGGCTTGGCTCCTTGCTTCTCGTATATCTTATCTCATTTGACCTTGTCTTGTTCAATTACCATCTCGGTCTGCGATATATTGACTTGTAATGCTTGTATTTGGCTACGCAAATCGTCGACATCTTTGTCTTTCAAACATATCCGACGCGGGATCAGTTACATCAAGGATATAGTCGTCGTCAAACGATTCCTCGCCGAAACCGAAATCATGAATTTTTCTATAATTTTCCCTACTTTTCGCACGCGTTTCCATAATTAAGCACCTAGGAATAACCTCTCGTGTAAGGCAACCCCCAAAAATATAAAATCAATCACATTATCAAAAAAGTAAAATCGAAAATACGATAGGAAAAAAAAAAAAGAAAAAAAAAAGGAATTAAATAAAACAACTAAAACTTAGCTTTTGAATACCTCACGAGATGAATTATTCCATGGTGAGCAAAAACTGGTGTCATAGAGCCATTTTTCACCCATAGTCAGTTTTCCCCCCAGAAAAATGGCTAGGGGGAAAAACTACTATAGGAGCGTTATAGAGCCATTTTTCCCCCATAGCCAGTTTTCCCCCACGGAAAAATTACTATATAGTAGGATTTACCCCCGGAAAATGGCTATATAGTGGGATTCCCCCCCCCCCCCCCCCCCCCCCCCCGGAAGAATGGCTATATTGTAGGATTCCCCCTCCCTCCCCCCGAAAGAATGACTACATTGTAGTCCCCCTCTGAAAATGGCTTGAATATTCAACTTAATTGCTCTGTTAAATTTTACTACCACTTGCCAGTGCCACTTTTGGTCGACTATTAGTGTCGATGGGTTTACTAGCCGAGTAGTTTGTACATGGATGATCCAAATGACTTTGAATGGGGTTTCCCAAAAGCAAAAAATAGGGCATCTAATGGGACATTATATGATACCCCACCACGTTTCGTATATTTTCAGTCTTGAAACGGACATAACTTTTGAACCAATTATCCGATCAAACTAAAATTTGAACTTGATCTGTATTTTATGGTACTAAACAAATGTAGAAAATTCTTCAAACCGTTCTAAAGTTATCATCTGGAAACCGTCGGGGGACGGACAGACGGACGGGCGGACACTCATCTGCAGATTTTTTCGGAGGCCATCACATAATACCCCACCACACTAAAACATGGACATCCGTTACTATACTTAAGGGGTACCCATTGTATGTCCATATCTCACTAGTGGGAAGTCGGCCCCTAATAATAGCCCACAATAAACTGAGTGCACTCGATGATTTAACGTAATAAACAAATAATCAATGTGATTGTGAGCTAGATTCACACTTTGTATTTGATTTCCAGTTTGTGAATCTGTGCTCATAGAGAATAGCCGAAAAATGCAAAAATCGGTACAAACTGACATTTCAGAGGCTATAACTCCAACGCCTGTAATCCGATTCCAGGAAGATAGACCTTGTCATGCTGTTCAAATGAGTAGGTATGATAAGGGCAGAAATTGGCCTAAAAAATAGACAAGTTATAAATGAAACGTATAGCTTTCGTTTTTCTTGATTTTATAAGACCTTCACCCCAACTACTATTTTGGTAACAATTTGCCATATTTGCACGTGCGATGACGTCACACTAGTCAATGAAAAGTCTATCGTTTCGTGAAAATATATGAAATCTAACAAGAAATGTGTATTTAATGTCAATTTTCAGTATAACCACAAGCAGGTACCAACGGCATATTTTAGTATGATGTTTAATATACATAAACACATATCTCATTTACTTTTTGTGTTGGTACCCGAGTGTGGAGAGTATGAAATCTGCAATCAAAAAATAATTTTAAGGTCGATTTCTCATCAGCTGCCATTTTTTATTGACCGTTTTCATCCGTAACAGACAGAAATAGAAATCGACCTTTTATTCTCATCCAAAATAAAGTTGGTTATCGTAGTTGTTTTGCTACGGGAGTAAAACTTGAACAATATTTATGAAATAGTTTTGACGTTAAATAAATTTTGGAGGTGATTTACTGCCAACCTGATTGTGCATTGAGTCCGACGTGTTTTTTTTCTAACCCTCAGTGGAATTTCATGTGTTACTATACTAAAGTATACTTTAATATTATCCCCACAATTCACAAAAAGTATAGAAAACAAAACAAGCAACCAAAATGAGAAGTAGTACGTCAGATTATCTTCGAAATTAATTCATTGGACATGTAAACACATCGGAACTTTCTATTTTTAGTAGTCCCTTTACTCTTTATTTTTTTTTCTTTAACAAATATATTTTATTTAGCTCTTTCGCAAAGTGAATTCCCGATGAATAATTGTATTAACGTAAATTTGATTTATATATAGCTTAATATTAACGTTGCGGTGGCGTAATGGTTTAGCACACATGACTGCCGATAACAACATCGTTAGATCAATATTTTATTCTTACTTATTTCAATAAAGTATGGAAAAACAAACAATATATTTGATAATTCATAATTCATCTAATACAGTACATATAACGATATAACGTGCATGTTTTAACATAGTACACGGATGTCAGGTTTGATTTACATATTCGGTGTTTTGTTTATAATGGTCCTTTTGTTATCCTTATTAAGCATTTCATTGATATAGTCTATCGTTTATGAGTCAGTGCTAAATGCGTAGTATTATTTGGAATTTTAGTGGTATGATTTTACTCTAATGGGTCATGACCGATAATACAGTATTACCAAGCATTCTATTTAAATAATCTATCACGTTTTACTTTTCTCAACAAAAAAAGTTTGAAGATACCGTAAATATAAATTACCGTCTTCCAATCAAAGTATACTACCGTATTTGTACTCTTAGACATATAAGAATCGAAATAAATCATGAAAGCCAGAATGTGTTTTGAGTTTTTTTAACAAAACCACTGCCCTTTAAAACGGGATATATAACATCTCGAGACTAAAAACGTATAATATCCGCCAATCCATGCTAAAACTCCCAACACATTCTGGCTTCCATGATTTATTTCTTAATTATTCAACATGGATTATATCCTCTCCTGCCCATTTGCTGCCGCTGTAGCGCTGCTTTACCATGTTATGCAGTTGACTTGGTTCCTTTGACATTCTAATTACTGAGAATAATTTCCTCTCATGATTTAAAAAATAAAAAGATCAACATTCGGTTATAAAAAGATTTAAAAAAAGCAATTTACAGAGCTCAGCATTGACGAGTTTCTGCGGTTGCTAGGGAAAATATTTGGTTACTAGGGACATTGTAAGGTTTAAGGAATTCTTATAATATATACTGGTTAGTAAATGATAAGATGTCTCTAGATCTGCTAAGGTGCTGTTGTAGAACTTTTTTTCTTGATTAAATAAAAGGTCCACGAGATTTACAGGAAAATATTGTGCATAGGGAAACATGTTGCTATGGACGGGGCATAACTATGAATAAAAATATCAAAATGTATTTTTGAAATATGAAATGACATTTTGTAGTGTGTATAGTTTGACAAAAATGTACCGCTTAATCAAATATCAAGTCAAAGGATCGTAGATGTCAAAATTCAACCATTAATTGCAATAATATAGGCTAATTTAATGTTTACAAAACCGTTGCTAGGGTGACAAAACTACACAAAACTACTATATGCTACCATAGAGAATTGGAATATTATTTTTAGAGTGTACATACACAGAATATAACATTTTGTCGAAAAGACTATGCAAGATATGTAAAATAAAACCACCATATTTGAATTTCCAATGATTAATTGGACCTTCCTCCATTTACGTTGCTAAGCAACAAAGGACAAAGTGAAATCATAAAAAAAAAAAAAATTCTTACCTTTCAATGATTTTATTTAATATTATATCTATATAAACAGTTTCTGAGATTGGGCCAAAATCTACCATTATCATACTCACTCCTTTGCAATTAAGATTGACCTTCTATCGTCTATAAATTTCAATATAATAGCCGAAAATGCAAGAATAGGTAAAAACTGATATTTCAGGGGCCATAACTCCAACACCGGTAGTCTGATTTTGCTGAACAATTGCAGGCAGGTAGAACTTGTCATGCTGATCAATTTCTCAGTTTACATTGAACACCTATCTCTTACAGTTTTCAAGATAAAAGCCGAAAATAGCAAAATTGGACATTTCAGAAGCAATATCCCATATAAGGGGTCGTCGTACAACTTCGACCTGATGGAGACTTTTGTAGAGCTTCATTAACTGAACATTTCAGCAAGAAAAAGTTTTTCTCTATCTATAATAGTTTTCAAAATATTAGCCAACAAGTGCAACGACTTCGGCCTAATGGAGACTTTTTTTTTTAGAGCTTTTGATCCTGAAGAAGGAAGGTCGCCTGCATTTTCCTCTATCTGCAATAGTTTTTGAGATATCAATTAGCCAAAAACTGCAGTTTGACCCCTATGTTCTATTTTAGCAGTGGCGGCCATGGTTTTTGGTCGTCAGTAATGTCGGACACAATTTTTAATCTAAATAGCTTAAAGATAATTGTGGTCAAGTTTGGCTATAATCCTTTCGGTAGTTTTAGAGGAGAAGATCTTAGAAAAAGTTTATGACGACAACGACGCCAACGGACGCCAAATGATAGCAATAGCTCACTTGGATCTTCGACCCAGAAGAGCTAAAACTAAATTGATAGTTAAAATTTACATGAAGAAAGTGGAGATCTAAATACTATTAAACCTTCAATCATTAGAGCGTCCGTTTGATGCTTATTTATGAATATAATTTAGGCCAATCGTCGAATGCAGTATGCATAAACATTTTACACATTTTGATTTGAGAAAAATCGAAAAAGTTTCCCAGTTTTTTTTCTATTATCTTCACAAACTTAATCATCTGTATATTTTGGGAGCGACCGTTTCATCTATATGGCGGGGGACAAACCTGTATTTGTATGGTCATTTCCATGCATCTATGTACAAGTTTACATGATACTACAACTTATAGGTAATGAGATATGAACTCGGACGTTAAACTCGTTCAAAGTAATTGAAGCGCGAAATGTGGCTCAAAGTTGCTGAGATATGAGCGTGGACGGGAACGCTGACGCTGACTCGCACATGGACGCCGAGGGTACTCCAATAAATTTTCTCAACGTCGTTGAGGCGAACTAAGCAAATATTGAACAGTCCTTTTTAGGTGCTACAACAGCCCTTTTAAGGGCTAAAAATTATTTAAACCAAGTCACCACCAGTTCCTTTCCTGACAATTATATAAACGTTCACCAAGGAATCCAGTGTTCCAGAGCCGACCATGCAGGCCTATTTATGCTACATTTTTTTGAAACATGGTCTTGTGTAAAAATAAATCACGTTTGAAGTTATTCATGTAATTTGTTACTTTACCTTAAAATTCGAAATAACTTCATTGAAAAAAAAACAGGCTCTGTATTGAAATTCTGAGACACTGTTTTAAGCTTTCTACTAGCTCTTCAGATTGCAAGAAAAATATTTACACTATCTAGCTAAATTCAAATATATGAATGTTCAATTGAATTTTGCTCAATGAGTTAGGTCGTTGGAATCTAACAACTCATACAAGCCTATCACCAATACGGCATGGGTTCGCGCCCGGCTTTGCAAATTACAAAAATGGTGCACTCGACTCGCAGCCGCAAGTGATAAAGTTTACCAGTTGCTTGTCCATGGTCGATGGTTCTCTCCGGGTACTCCGGCTTCCTCCACCACTAAAACTGGTCGCCATGATATAGCTGAAATATTGTTGAAAGTGGCGTTAAAACACCAAAAATCAAATCAATCAATCAATCAATCAATCAATCAATCAATTGAATTTTCAATTTTTCTTCCAAATAAGTTCATGCAATAGTTTGACCTCCAGTAGTTTGTGACAAAAAGAAGTAGAAGTGAAGATGTTGCTTTTGTCTATAAACTGCGCCCAACTTTATAATAATATAGAAACTATTAGGCAAGATATGAAAGTTCAAAGCAGGTTTGTGAGAGGTCGACAAATATTTGTAATGTTCTACCTTGGTGTACAGTCAACGATGAGAGACGACACCCAGAAATATGTTCAATTTACATGCAATATAATACCTTGCACAATGAAATCACATTATGGAATAGGTTTGGCTTTTATCACATGACGAAAGATAATATCCGCTTTATTTGCAATTAACAAGTCTACATTTACAATATCAGCAAAGCATACATGTACAAATAAGCTTAATACATGTTTATGTAATAACCGTTCATTGTCATTCAATTTGATGATATTTGTTATTCATAATTTAAATTCTTGAGTGGTTTTTTTCAGTGATTTGATGTTATAATATAAATGAAATGACAGACAGACGGACGGACATACTGATCACTGTAGGGTGCCGCCATTTTGATGATGCGACCCAAATTATTCGTTATTGATAAATCTGGATTTGCGTGCGTGCGTGCGTGCGTGCGTGGGTGGGCGGGTGAGTGGGTGAGTGAGTGAGTGAGACTAACGCAATTTTCAAAAATAAATAACGTATGTACTATTATATCTTTAGATTCTTGATTATCTTCGGATAAATTTTGTCCTTTATATCATGTATATGTTTAAAACATTGACAATTTTATAGGCGAGAAAAGCATTTTTGACAAGAGTTTTTGATCGTACCCACATGTACACGATTATGCATAAAATATGATATATGCATATGTTAATTGCTGAAAAACGAGAGATTCTATGAACAGTTTTACACAAGTACAATATATAAAGTTATTTACAAAAACGAAACATAATCAAAGTGATTCCCCTTTGAATTGTCCAGAACAATACTTTTTGTTGTTACTGGTTTTTCTCCTAGAATAACGGATTTGTATTTCAACCATTTGTTTTCATTTCCTGGGTTGCAATAAATGTGAATATCCGTATTTAGCATCGCCGCAGCGGAAAGAATCTCGGCCTCAGTCGCCCATAGTCCGTCCAATTCCATACTACTTTTGTTCAAGTAATCTGGCCCAAAGATTTTATCAATTTTCTTTTTGTTTTGTGCCATCCAATATGTAATCATGTTCCTTGTTTCTTCGAACTGTTCTTGATCTCCAACTAATGCGTAACATCACCCTTTATATTCACAATTCCTGATGGTTTCGATGAAGATTCAACGTCTCTTCTCTGCACTTCCGGATGACAATTTTTCAATTGCAGTGGAACTTTACATTTTGATAATACATCGTGTTGCCATTTTATATCAACTGGGTGGATACAGGTATATTCATTACTAACTTTTGTGACTTCAATTTCGTTTGCGTCACGTTCTACATATTTCTTCAAATGTTTAATGTTGCATTTTGTGTTCAATAGTATCCCATCAAGTTGTGTTAAGGTTGCAACGACCTTATCTGAAATGTCGTGAACATCGTATGGACCTTTCCACGATTTCTCCATTTTAGACCCCTTTCTGGACGATTTTCTGGTATTGAAAAATAAAACTTTGTCTCCTTTCTTTATTTTGTCTGACTTCGAATCAACTTTTATTTTCTTTGCATATTGTTTTTTTCTGTTTTTCCTGTTATTCGGTAACATTTTTCTTTTACTGTTGATATAACAGACTCTCTAAGGTCTGTAATGAATTTAAGACCCCCTACATAATCGGATTCATTGTTATTGTTTAAGTTAATTGATGGTTGTTCTATTCCAAAAAATGGTCTTCCGAACATGACAGAAAAGGGAGTTTGCTTGGTAGTTTTATGGACCATTGTTCGATATGAAAATAACAATTCAGGCAAAAAGATATCCCAATCATTTTGGTCTTCGTTACAGATTTTTAGTATCATTTGCTGTATAGTCTGATTTTAATCTCTCTACGAGGCCGTTTGTTTGGGGATGATAAGCCGTTGATATTCTATGGACAGCATTTGTTTTTTCGATCAACAATGACATAACGGAATTGACAAACTCTCGGCCTTGATCACTGCCGTAAATTGCTGGAAAGCCCATTGTGAGAAAAATTTTGTATAAGGATGATGCTATTGTTTCCGCTTTCTTATCAGGGATAGCAATCGCCTCAGGCCATTTCGTAAAATAATCGACTAAACTTAAAATGTAGGAATTTCCACTTTTCGATTTTGGCATTTTTACCAAGTTTATCCCCACATGATACCATGGTGCAACTATTGGTATAGGGTGGAGCACATCATCAGGTTTTTTTAGATATCCACAATGTTGGCATTTTGGACAAGACTTTATGTGATTAGAAACATCAGAGTATACATTTTTCCAGTGATAAATTTCGGAGATGGCATTGTATGTTTTTTCAATACCCAAATGGCCTTTATTGTCATGGAACATTTCCATTATTATGGTTTTATCCGACTTTCGGAAAATTACCTCTCTGAGTTCATTGTTACGATTAATCCAATAGGAATCATTCACCGCTTCTCCCGTTTGGTGACGTCGTTGTTCCATAAGTGGTTACATGTGCGTTTGAATCACCAAGACGCTTGTATCTCACGTAAACTTAATGACGGCACCGAATTATAATTGGATAGTGCAAACATTGAAGGCTTAACTAGTACAGCGCGGGGTGGTATTACCTGTTAGAAATGTAGATTTAGTGGACGATTATATGTAAAATAAAAGTATAGTCTTTAAGTCGTAAGAAAAAAGTTTTATTATGAACATACATGTATTAAGAAATACAACGGACGTTTACAAGCCACATCGGCATGTACCTTGCCCTTGGTGTAGCCTAGAGATACATGTGCATAAAAAGTGCACATGATGTACGGTTACTCACACTGCAATACTGATGAACTTCAACATTTTAAAGTACCTGTATTTCGGGAAACATACTATATAGCTCCAAGTGAACAAAATAGAATGATAAAGACACCGCCTCCACATACAAATTTTTGAATGAATATATCTAGGTCTATCTATATTTAGGCAATCTTCAAACCTTAATCACACTCTTTAAAATTATTTGGTAGTGTTATTAACTGTTAAAGATTTGAGAACAATCGGATTAATTATAGCATTTATTTTAGAAAGACTTTGAGCAGATGTATTATGAATGGCATAATAGATAGTTAAATAAAGAAAAGTGGTTTCTTACTATTCTAAATAATTTTCGACATATTTTGGTAGCATTCAAATATTTTGTACAATCAGACTGACGGGTCATCGTATAGATCCTGGAACTGCCGTACAATGTAATACTAAAGACTCAAGTTGACACCGACAGAGTTCCGTTCAGGTTTGAAGTGGGATTCGTGCTGCTCAATCTTCAGTTTTCTGTGTAATGTTTTTTAGGACACTGTATATCATTTTTTTCTTTTGGCCATCGCATTGCCTGCCCGTCTTCGAATTATGACTTCCGATAACCCTTTTGGCATCTACAAACTTTTCTTATCTGTTAACCTAGATACAAGGACCACTATATAATCCCAATTATCAAATTTATTTGATTGTAATATGTGAAAATATATTGAAGATTACAATTATTTGGCAAAATGAACTTTTTAATGGTAAAGAATTAAAGGCAAAACACATTATTTGTGTGGATTTATTCCATTCAAATGCAGGTAAAAACGTTATTTATATATATATTTATATATAGTTAGCTGCATGTTAATGAAATGAACAGTCAAACGATTTGAATTACAATTTCAGAAATGCTACGAAAAAAATCGGGAATTTGCATAAAACCCAGTGTTCTATACAAAAAGATAAACATAAAAATCTAAAATCTAAAAATAATTTTATTTTGTGTGGCTTAATCTAAACATTGGTACAAAAATGAGAAAAGGAAAATATGTTTCAAAAATAAAAACTGTGATCATCTATGTAGGGAAGGTCAATTAAGTTTTTCCTTTCCTTAATCTGGATATATCATACAGATGAAGAATATTTTTTGTTGAACATTTTGGAAAATAATCATAGATGTGTTCCCTTTAGATTTTTTATTACAAACACAAATTTGTTATTGCTATTAGTTATTTTTTTTATCATTAGTCGTATTTGGATTTATTTTGAATAAGCTCCCATTTAAATGATATAAAGTACCAACTATGTTACTTGAAAATGTGTCTATACACACAGAAATTCTATTTGTTTATTGTTACAAGTTTTTTGTATTATTTGCTCCTTTTCTGTGTTTCTTGAAAATTGTATATTACTGCCTAAAGGTATAAATGAATTTGTTGTGTTCCTGCGTATTGTATATGTATGGTTTTGATTTTTCTTCTTTTTACCCAGATTTTTATTAGGGACGATTTTTCCAGAACAAACATTCTGCTTCAGAGTGTATTTTTTTTCAGTTACAAAAATGTAGCATTAAAATCTTTTTATAAGAGTAAAATACACCCTTTCCCCCTAATGCTAATGCAAAGAAATGAAATATGATACACAAATACAACTGTTAGGAATTTAATTAATAAACCTGATATCCCTGTCGTTCTGTAGTCAACTGTTCAAGTGAAATGGTTGTAAGTATAATATACAGTACTATTAAAACAAAATTGATTATTTCGCAATTCGGGCAACTTATTTTGTTTCAATAGTAATTTATCTAACCTGTACAATAATGTATATATGATAGAAATAAGTTTATATGGTTATTAAGTAACCAAGACAGAGAAATCTGTAAAAATCTTGCAAATTTTATAGCAACTTGCCTTTCAATAAGATATTTATCAGATAAGTAACTGAATATATTTATGTTTTATAACCAACAGTGCTGATTCATGTTTATATATATATATATATATGTATATAAGTGTATTGTTTATATATAGTCTACAAATATTTGGGTATGACTCCCTCTGGTACAACTGTAGTATTGTTATTATTATATATATTTTTTTTCCCCCTTGTATTTCCTTGTTTTATTCTTTTGTTTGTACTAGTCATTTGTGCATTCTTTCATACATGCTTGTTCCTAATGGAGCTTTCTTTATTAATAAAGAATTTGAATTTGAAAATTTATAAAATAAAAGAAAAGTCGTGAGAAGGAAATTACAGAATTTTCCTATTCATGTTATAAGGAAGTAGATATTGACGTGTCCTTGTCTGTATTTGTTTCACAATAAATATGTTTAAAGAAAGGGTCATCGAGACTTATGGAACAACAGCGACTTTTGTCGTAAGAAATGTTTTGAATGATCCCCATTGTTTTTATCTGTTGATCTATACACGCACTACTAAGATATCCCAATTGTCATATATCTTTATTCTCAAGAAGTTGACGCATAGCATCGGTACAGAGATAACTCTTACAAATATTTACATAAAATAACATAAACAGACAACCTATCGCATGCATGCATACAACCAATCAAATGTATACGATTGTAATTAAACAACATTATTAAGAAAAAACTGGTGGAGCGTGCTAATCTAGGTCACGGGTCACTGTAATCGGGCGGCTGTATCGAGAAACAGATACGGTGTTGAAAAAACTGTTGATACTCATAAAATATTGATAAATGCAATACAATTTTATGTTTGTCTTCAAGAAATATGACAGACAAAACCATGTGTGAAGTTTTATGACGAAATATCTCCGATTTCTATGTAAATTTACGAGTTGAAGTTGCGGCTGTATCGAAAAACAGATACGGTGTTGTAAAAACTGTTGATACTCATAAAATATTGATAAATGCAATAAAATTTTATGTTTGTCTTCAAGAAATATGATAGACAAAACCATGTGTGAAGTTTTATGACGAAATATCTCCAATTTCTATGTAAATTAACGAGTTGAAGTGGGGAAACACCCACAGGTAATTTTAGCGATGTATTTTTATCTTGGACAAGAATAATGAGCGTCCTGATTGGATGACCGATTTAAAACACACTGACTCCGCATGGTAAAAAGATGCATGTAAAAGAAATCTATGTTATATTTATTCATTTGTTTGATTCTGGAATATTGTTGATCATTGATTTAAACAAGAAAAAAGGGGAAAAGGGGGGGGGAGTTCATTTTATTTGTGAATTTTACAGTTAAATAAATGTTATGTTTCGACAGTTTAAAGAGAAAAATAAAAAATTGTTGCGACTAAAGCTTAAATCAGCGTTAAAAATTGAACAAATATCAGTGGTTTTGTAAATGAGATTTATTTCAAATAGTAAATCTGAATTTATTATTAATGATACAATTTTATATCCCTTGATGAAAATTTGAAACAAAAACACAGGATCGGACTTTAAGCAAAAATAATAATCCAGGATTAGTTTTTTATTTAAACAAATCCAGGACCCCTGTGTCCATGATTTTTTTTTTTTTTTAAGTTAATAATATGAAATATTGAATCCACACTTGCCTTTTGGACAGCACATTTCTGTGTCCACACTTGTATATATTTAAAAATATAAATGTATTTGGGATGAACAATTTTTTAATGATAATGACAAAGCACATTATTTTTGTGGATCTATTCTATTCTAATGCAGGTAATAGCATTATTTGTAACTTTAGTTAGCTGCATGTTATTGACATGAACAGTCAAACGATTTGAATTACAATTTCAGAAATGTTACGGAAAAATCGGAAACTGAGTTTAATATTGTAGAACTAGATACAGTCCATGGACATAAGTATTCGTCACCTTCGATTTATTACTATATATTTCATATAAAACCACATTTTTTCCAAAAAAATATTTTAAAGCCAATCTCTGGGCAGATTTTTATGAAATTTATTTCAAGACACACAGAATTCTTTGAATTTTATTTGTTTATCTGATAGTCATTTTTGTCTCCATGGTGTTTGTTTTCTGGTGTTGATTTTTCCGATTTTATTTTTGTTAAAATATATAGCGACGTCAGAAAACAAAAATTGTCTTTAAATCATAAGAAAATAAAGGCAATCTAACGGAAAATCATGCTGAAATAAACAAATAATCTTTAAATATTTCTACTTCTTCTGGTGCAAAAATTATTAAAATCCGTTTAGAAACGACTTCACAATAAAAAAAAAAAAAAAAAATGTGGTTTTATATGAAATATATAGCGTAATATCGAGGGTGACGAAATGTCCATTGACTGTACATCTGGTCACAGGCACTCGAATTCCGGACCCCCCTTTTTCCTCATGTTGGTCCCTCCCGCGATTATGGTATGGATCTTTGTCTGGAAGTATATCTTTGAACCATTTATCCATATTTTACACATTTCGTGTTACAACTCTCTCGTTCTACTAACTTTTGTTTCTAGGTCCAGCTGCCGTATTACTTATATATACATAAAGGTATGAAACAATAGTCAAAATACAAAGAGGGAATCCTCGCTTCGATTCGATATTTTACAATAACGCGTCAGTTTTAAAAAAGACCTTCGCTTGTCCTCGTCTCACAAATGATTTCCCTTCATTCCTATCTAGTTTATACGTACGAACAACAAATATTTATTGACGAAATTCAAGTTTATTCTCGACGACACATCCAACTTAAGCGGGAGTTTTAAATAAGAATAAAAGAATACAAGTTTCAACAAAAATACTATTATTTTGGCAAAACTTTCAAAGAACAAGCACGAGAAGTACACGGAAGATTAAATCTAGGACTCTGTTGATGACCATTTTTTTTCTTCTTTTTTTTGGGAAAAGGGGGGGGGGGGGGGAGAATAGATGATGTTGTTAGGTATAGATTGGTTTGTTGTTGAAGATTCAAGCAGAAAAGCGAAGCTGGTTGTTTCCTTGTATGTTGTTGGATTTTGTTTTATGTACAATATACATGATGTAAATTTACCCATATTCATTCTTTTTTTCAGGTAAATAACATAATTAGAACTTTTCATGAGTATCGCAACAAAGTTTGATCTTTAATTCTTTCTATAGCTGAAAGAAATATTATAAAAATTCTGGTTTGAACAATACACACCTAAAATTGTGGATGTAAAAAAAAAAGGGGGGGGGGTAATTACTCACAAAAATGTTTTTGTACCTAGACACGTATTATTTTTGGGTCTAATGTACTCTTTTGGGGGGGGGGGGGGGGGGGGGGACAAAATTTGTGTTGTATTTTTTTATTGGTTTATTGAAACATGAAGTACTAAAAATGCACACCTTCATGTTTTACTTATTTTAACTATTTAAATCAAAACTGGACATCAGAAATTGCATTAAGAGGGTTTTTTTTCTTGTTTTTTTTTTATTATTTTTCTTGGGGGGGTCATTAATTATTTGTGATTAGCCTAGGTACAAAAATGTTGATCCCCCCCCCCATCTAAGTTAAAGAATATTTTGTTCTTTCTTATGTTTTTTGCAAAGGCCATTACAGTTGGAATTTTACAGTATCTCCCTAAACAGAAAAGAAATACAAAGAGTAGTTCTAATCCCTTTAATGCAAAAATTTCTTTTGAGGCATATTTACATATACCTGTTTCTAAGGCAGAAGAGGGGAATTATGAAAGCTACAATTTACAAGGGGTTTACTTATGTACACTGTCTTTTTTTTATTGCTGGGATAGGGGTTGAGGAGCGCTAACTCATTTTTATTTTTTGACAAGCTTAAAAAGGAGATTTTTTTGCTTTATGATAACTAGTGTCCCTTTCTCTCTGATCTTTTCAGTGATCAAATGGTCATCCGTCAAAATTTATGTTTGAAGTGCATTTTTCCATTTCAGACAATATTCTTACCATGTCACTAGGTTCGTCATTTTTTTTCTGGTGCCTATATAACACATTGGCTGAAAATGTTTACTTACCACTTTTATTCTTATTTAAAACTCCCGCTTAATAGGCCTCTCGATACGAAATGGATTGGCCGTGCATAGCGAAGAACAAGCTAAAAAAGTTCCGAAAATCTTTCCGACCAATGAAATGGCGCGAAACAAAATATGTTCGGCTGACCTCCTGAATGGGCACGAGTGGAGGAAAGTTGGATGTGTCGTCGAGAATAAACTTGAATTTCGTCAATAAATATTTGTTGTTCGTACGTATAAACTAGATAGGAATGAAGGGAAATTATTTTTGAGACGAGGACAAGCGAAGGTCCTTTTTAAAACTGGCGCGTTATTGTAAAATATCGAGTCGAAGCGAGGATTCCCTCTTTGTATTTTGACGATTGTTTCATACCTTTATGTATATATAAGTAATACGGCAGCTGGACCTAGAAACAAAAGTTAGTAGAACGAGAGAGTTGTAACACGAAATGTTGTAAAATATGGATAAATGGTTCAAAGATATACTTCCAGACAAAGATCCATACCATAATCGCGGGAGGGACCAAATGAGGAAAAAGGGGGGTCCGGAATTCGAGTGCCTGTGCATCTGGTAACTACCGTGATAAAACGTCACATAATAAACAAATATATACCCTAAAGAAGAATTTGTTAAAATTTGAAAATGAATTTATTGATATAGAAAATCACGAATTTGATGGTAAAAAGTGGGAAGAGAGGGGGATGAGAAATTAAAAATAATTTGATTTTGTGTGGCTTAAAGGTATAATTTGGTAATTTTTTTGAAAGTTTTTTGCGTTGAAAGTTAATATTTACAAGTTATTTTTTATTTGTTCTTTTTCTGTGTTTATTGAAAATTGTATATTACTGCCTAAAAGTATAATTCTAACATAACCTCCTTCTTTCGCTTTGTTAACAAACGAGTTATCCATTCGGTATAATCTCATTAGCACATGCACCGGTGAATGTTACCGACTTTTCCATTGGCAGCATAAATTGTAGCCCGAATAATTCCGATAGAGGGCGCAGTATTATTCGAATTACATAAATTGTGTGCGACATTTTCCCCAAGCGTAAATATAAATTACCGTCTTCCAATCAAAGTATACTACCGTATTTGTTCTCTTAGACATATCCCCCCTCCTAGAGGGTGTGCCGGGGGTAGAATAGGCACCAGGTTTCTCCGTCCTAGAGGCACTAGTCCTCTAAAAAGGGCCAACCCCGTGGGAACCCCGGTGTATAGAAATGGGACCGAGAGTTTCTTCGGCTTGAAGGGGCATCCGTCGGTTGTGCGGGATGTATAAATTAACAACCAACCCGTCCTTCGGATGAGACGTAAATAAAACCGAGGTCCCGTGTTGAGAGATTGCCATCCTCTTCGCACGTTAAAGAACCCAGTGTAACAGCTCATTATGAGCATTATGCTCATGATGAGTGGTCCATAGGAGACCTGTTGCACTGGCTAAATTATCCGTCCATGCCCATCACCTTTCCTTGTTTCAAGTCCCGTGGCGTTTAATTTATTTTTCTCGTCCTGAATATAGCTGAAAAATTGCTCGCTGAACGTTAAACATCAATCAATCAATCAATCTTAGACATATCAGAATCGAAATAAATCATGGAAGCCAGAATGTGTTTTGAGTTTTAACATGGATTGGCAGATATTAGTAAATTTTATCCCTCGCTTCTGGCTCGGGATAAAATACTGATATCCGCCAATCCATGTTAAATATCCCAACATATTCTGGCTTCCATGACTTATTTCTTAAACTCTATTGTACATGTCTGGATTTTGATTTTTTACCCTTTTACCTAGATTTTTTTCCCAAGAACAAAAATCCTGCTTCAGAGTCCATTGTTTTTTTCAGTTACAAAAATGTAGCATCAAAATCTTTTTTTAAGAGTAAAATACACCCTTGTCCCTAATGATATAAATGACCATGGCAATGAAATGAAATGTGATACACAAATAAAAGGTTAGGAATTTAATCAATAACCTAATATTCCTGTCCTTTCTGTAGTCAACAGTGCAATGGTTATATATGTTAAAATTTCATAAGTATTGGTACACTACAACAAAAGTTTTCTTGATATAACAAAAGTGTGACAGACGGACAGATGGACAGACGGACGGACAGACAGACAACAGAGAAGTGATCCCTAAGTGTCACCCTGCTTTCCCAGATAAAGTTTGTTCCCGTATTGCATCAGAAACATGTGAAACAATAACCCTGTATTCTATGTCTTTACAGTTAAAGTCTTTGTAGAGTTTCAACTTCATATCTATCGTCATTTCTATACCCTCGGTTTCTTTTGGGTGTTCTTTAATTCTGATACTAGAAATGTTATCGTAATTCAAACTACGGATGGAATCACTACTGTCCGATTGTCTTTTCTGAAGTAACTGAAATAGTTGAAGAAAGCTGAAGGTTGGGTCACCGTTAAGATTCAAACAACATTAAACTTGAAATTGTTCCTCTCGTTTAATGTTGTTTGAATCTTAACGGGATTTTCCCTATCTCAAAGCTAAAACCCCGAGAGCTCCGAACTTCCGTTTTTTATAGGTGGCGCTGTTACTTTCACTTTGGGTCCATGGAGTTGTGTACTAAGGCGAATCCCTGACAAAAACGACCGCTGCGTCTTCACAAGAGGTAGTCGAGGGGAGGTCATGATATTTTTTGAAAAGAATAAGGTCTTGGAAGTTGAACCAAACAGGGTTTTGAATATATTAGAAGGAATTTAAAAAACAAACACGACTTGAAGCGAGCGGGGGTAAAAAAAAGTGTCCGCCCTTGTCACTGTTTATACATAGATAGTATATTTACTTGGATAGTGACAAGGCCCTGTGCTCTACTGCCAATAGTATTTTCACTGGAGACACTACCGAGGCCACAAACATCTCGGCCATGGTGTTCGAATGCACAATTTTCTCCAATCGGCAAACCTCGGGTGAATCCACTTCGCTTCCTCAATTCCTCGGCTGTAATACGGTATTTGATATGCGTCTACGCGTCACATTTCTTCGCCGGAAGACCGTATCACTTCAATCAAACATTGCGCACCGCGAATAAGTTCTAAAATGGCGACAATAGATGAGTGTATAGAGTTTGCTTTGAAAAATATTGGTCTTTGATGAAGGTACGGAATCAGCCGATATTGCGACGAATGAAAATATATTATTATTGGACGAATATTCGAAAGTGAAATTATTTTAATACCTCCTTCATTGAAGATTTCCGAAAGTAGTTCCAATGGGAGCTATCGTAATACGGACGAGGTTTGATGAAGGTACGGAATCAGCCGAAGTTGCGACGAGTGCAATTTTCTCAATAACAATCGTTTTTACGCTTAAAAATCACTGCATAATTGGTTGCATAAAAGCGCTCAAAAGATTAAAAAAAAATGTTTTGTAAATATCGGAACAGATGCGGGCGGCTCCGTGACTGATGCGGGTTTAAGAAAAAAAAGTTCTTGACGAAGCCTTTTTACGTGCGGGCGGTCCGACGAACAAGACATTAATTTGGTGTGGCCTAAGCGTATTATATACATAAATGTGTTGGTACGATTGTATGTATTATGTCACGTACATTGTGTAAACCGTATCACTATTCGACGCTCTACATGTATATTTACTATAATTTGAGTACAGCGTACATTAAGCCTATTTATGGTGTAGTGTTCTAGTCTTGAGTAATAATTTCACGATTACACCATCCTAGACTAATAGTCCACCAGTAGAGGTATCGACCCAGTGATAGTAATAAAAACATATACAGTCAAACCTGTGTATAAAGGCCACTCAAGGGAACCTGAAAATGTGCCCTTTATGAACAGTTGCCCTTTATATACAGGTTAAATTATATACACTATTCATTAATGGTGAAAATCATACTGCCCTTTATAGACAGTGAATTGTTATACAGAGGTGCCCTTTAAGGCAGGTTTGACTGTATATACATATGTAATGTAAAGATACTTGACAACAGAATAATAGTTGCTAGGATGTACGCTTTTTTGTAATTGAAAATTTTGGGTATTGGTGTAATTGTATAATTGAATTGGCAGTTTAATTCTGAAAATACAAAGGAACATGGGAAGTCACTTTTTTATAATTCAAGAATGTGAGTTATTTGAAATGTCATAAGTATGTCACTGATTTCTATCAATAAAAATCGTTAAGTAGTAAATAATAGAACAAAAATAAAATTCCACTTCCGGTAAAAAATAAAAATAAATTTCTTGCGTGTAGAGAATTTCAGTTCGACCAATCAAGCATTTAGTCGATCAATGTAGATACAGAATACACATCTGTTTAAATAGATGTACACTTCATTATCATAATAAATAGCTTTTATGTGATGAATATTAGGATATTTAAATCAATACAGAATGTATTTGGTAAGTATATTAAACTTTTTTTTTCTATAATACAAGTAACTCATTTTCTTTATTGACTAATACATTTTTGGTCCCTTTCGAAAGAGATTTTTTGGACACCGTAAGAGATACAGGAATTCTGTTTACATATTACTACAAAGTGTCAACACAATCGAATCAAAGAAAGAGTTCATGGGCTACTATGCTGGCCTGATATGTATAGTCAATTATGTGCATTCTTATGTACATTTTGACCAAATTATATATTTAGTCATACACTGGTTCGATGAAACAATAGTTTGTTTTCATTCTATTTGAACATTTTTACATAACATTCCCGTGAAACTGGTCTAAATTATATATATCCTTTCCTTATATAGTCTTTTTTTTAATAAATAAATTAACAAATATACATTTTTACAAATTACTCTGACTTCATTCTGTATTGCAGATATTAAAATAATTTACATACATTTGATACATTATGAATGTATTATAAATATTTCCAATAGTTATTTCTGGTTTTATTTTCACTGATTAAAAGTCAGAAACAGGCTGAGTTTTTCCTTCTGTAAATATTTAAATATAGGAGTTAGGGGTGCTGTGTTTAACGCCACTTTCAACAATATTTTAGTTATATCGTGGCGGTCAGTTTTATTGGTGGAGGAAACCGGAGTACGCGGAAAAAACCATCGACCTGTCCCAAGTAACTAACAACTCCATTGTGACTGTACAAGTAACTAACAACTCCATTGTGACTGTACAAGTAACTAACAACTCCATTGTGACTGTACAAGTAACTAACAACTCCATTGTGACTGTACAAGTAACTAACAACTCCATTGTGACTGTGCAAGTAACTAACAATTCCATTGTGACTGTACAAGTAACTAACAACTCCATTGCGACTGTACAAGTAACTAACAACTCCATTGTGACTGTACAAGTAACTAGCAACTCCATTGTGACTGTACAAGTAACTAACAACTCCATTGTGACTGTACAAGTAACTAACAACTCCATTGTGACTGTACAAGTAACTAGCAACTCCATTGTGACTGTACAAGTAACTAGCAACTCCATTGTGACTGTACAAGTAACTAACAACTCCATTGTGACTGTACAAGTAACTAACAACTCCATTGTGACTGTACAAGTAACTAACAACTCCATTGTGACTGTACAAGTAACTAACAACTCCATTGTGACTGTACAAGTAACTTACAACTCCAGTGTGACTGTACAAGTAACTAACAACTCCATTGTGACTGTACAAGTAACTAACAACTCCATTGTGACTGTACAAGTAACTAACAACTCCATTGTGACTGTACAAGTAACTAACAACTCCATTGTGACTGTACAAGTAACTAGCAACTCCATTGTGACTGTACAAGTAACTAACAACTCCATTGTGACTGTACAAGTAACTAACAACTCCATTGTGACTGTACAAGTAACTAGCAACTCCATTGTGACTGTACAAGTAACTAACAACTCCATTGTGACTGTACAAGTAACTAACAACTCCATTGTGACTGTACAAGTAACTAACAACTCCATTGTGACTGTACAAGTAACTAACAACTCCATTGTGACTGTACAAGTAACTAACAACTCCATTATGACTGTACAAGTAACTAACAACTCCATTGTGACTGTACAAGTAACTAACAACTCCATTGTGACTGTACAAGTAACTAACAACTCCATTGTGACTGTACAAATAACTAGCAACTCCATTGTGACTGTACAAGTAACTAACAACTCCATTGTGACTGTACAAGTAACTAACAACTCCATTGTGACTGTACAAGTAACTAACAACTCCATTGTGACTGTACAAGTAACTAACAACTCCATTGTGACTGTTAAATATAGAACAATAAAAGAGAAAGCCATCGACCTGTCACAAGTAACCAACAACTCCATTGTGACTGTACCCGGAGAAAACTATCGACCTGTCCCAAGTAACTAACAACTCCATTGTGACTGTACCCGGAGAAAGAAAACCATCGACCTGTCCCAAGTAACTAACAACTCCATTGTGACTGTACCCGGAGAAAACCATCGACCTGTCCCAAGTAACTAACAACTCCATTGTGACTGTACCCGGAGAAAGAAAACCATCGACCTGTCCCAAGTAACTAACAACTCCATTGTGACTTTACCCGGAGAAAACCATTGACCTGTCCCAAGTAACTAACAATTCCATTGTGACTGTACCCGGAGAAAACCATCGACCTGTCCCAAGTAACTAACAACTCCATTGTGACTGTAAAATGTAGAACAACAATAAAAGAGAAGTTCCTTCGTTATAATTTGTTTTTTAAATGTAGAGTTGGATAGTCTCTAGTGTTCATTTACATCCATATCCTTTCTTAATACTAGAACAAGTGTTGCCTGAGGGTAAGTGTGGCCACAGAAATCAAACAAATGAATAAATATAACATAGATTTCTTTTACATGCATCTCTTTGTTTTACATTATCATATCAAGAAAATGGTGGCTGTAACATTCATCAAATTCAAGTGGGGGTAGGGGTTTTCGGGTGGGTTTCCGCGTAAGATGGTTCCGTTTCAATGTTAAAAGTCCGGTATTTTTCTTTCCTATATGAACCAAAGAACACATTTATAGCTGTTTTTTCTTTTTAAAAAATAATAACATTTTAACCTTTAATTCACTCAGTAATATGCTTTTCCTCGCCGTAGAGCAAAAATACTTTCATGGTTGGAAAGCTGGAGATGTCAAGATTCTATATTTATAAACTATTGACCTTAGTAACCTTGCTAAACCATGCGGAGTCAGTGTGTTTTAAATCGGTCATCCAATCAGGACGCTCTTTATTCTTGTCCAAGATAAAAATACATCGCTAAAATTACCTGTGGGTGTTTCCCCACTTCAACTCGTAAATTTACATAGAAATCGGAGATGTTTCGTCATAAAATTTCACACATGGTTTTGTCTATCATATTTCTTGAAGACAAACATAAAATTGTATTGCATTTATCAATATTTTATGAGTATCAACAGTTTTTTCAACACCGTATCTGTTTCTCGATACAGCCGCCCGATTACCAATTAGACAAGTCACGTGACTACGCATGCTACTCACAGTGACCCGTGACCCACTTTAGCATGTTCTACCAGTTTATTCTTAATATGTTGTTTAAAAATGTACTAAATAATTTTACTGGAGAAAATCAGAGATCAAACAAATATATACCAAGTAACGATTAATTAACTCATAAAATCTGCTAATTGATTCCTCTCACAACAGTATCAAAACTTATGAAAATAACATAATTGACATCCTTCTTCTGTTGAATAGTCAACAAAATATTAATATTTCGTTATGTACATTTCACTTCCTCCTTGAACCCATACTATAACCATAAATAATCTGTGTAAATGTCGTACAGTTCTATTGAATCTATATACAATTAAACTATCGAGGCTCAGTAAGATGTATTATAAACTTACCGATGAAGATCATTTATACTTTCTGTGAACTAGATAGTCTATCAACCAAGTCTGAAAAAGCCTCTAATAACAAAGTTTGTGTGATACTCCTGTAGACCTCATTTTTATTGCTTGAACTGTTTAAAGTTTGATATTTAAATTGTCGATTTCCATGTGTTGTACTAAAATTAAAAACGCGGTAAAAAGCATAAATTCAGCTTTTTTCTACCTACCCATGTGCTTACGTAGTTGGGTTCAATAGTTTGTATAACGTTTCATACACATGGCCGCTTTGATGTTCAAAATTGTATTATATATATTTGGTACAAGTATAAAAATAACATAATTCGCCATATCCTATGAAAATAGCGCATTTTCATAAGAGATATACGTTCTCGGAAATGTAGTATGTTTGTGCTAAAAAATAGCATGTTTTTAACTATTACACACATGACTGCACGGGATTAATCGTAAAACATGCCAAATCATCACGAAAACATCATGTTCGATTTAATCGTTACATTTAAATATTTTTACAACTATTAATTATTCCAAAACGTGCATTTTACAGAATTTAACCATTTAGCTAAATAATTCCGAATTTTCGAGTTATAACCGATACGGTTTCATATTACAAATTGAATATGATTTTCTTTCGTTTTCTGGCCTTTTTGAGTAAAGAGGTAGAGTTGTTAAGGTGCAAAATGGAGAACATTCACCCAAATTTACTCAACAGGTGTCGCTCGAGTACCAACGGTGGTTAGCGGAGCGTTTTATTATCGCTTAGACGTTTGTACCGGGCTATGTAAACTATTATTTCAAACACAATTTCTATCTAATTATCCAACAATAATTATTTTGTATTTGTATAAAAAATATTCCTCAAGTTAACAACAAATGCATCATAAGTTGTAGCCATCTTACTAAATTACTAAAGTGATCACGTCATTACGTTGAAATAAGACAAGGACAACGTTGCAATCATATCTGGGTCACGGGCACCTGTTACTAACTGTGAATGCGAATATAAATTAAAATTGAATACATTCTTATTATTTTTTTCTTATGTTCTCCATGAGCAAAAATCAATATTTTCAATAATTTTGTAATTAGTAAATACGCATAGCATACGTACAATAAATGTAGAATGAGGAAACTATAGTACACGTGTACGTACGTTGTTAAACAAAGTTTTATATTTGTTCACATTGATTGTTTGTATTTCCCTTTTTAAAAGATTTTCATGTTGGTTTCCTAGTTTTGTTGTATCTGATTTTCTACTTTCATGGTAAATAATCGTTTGTTAATGGTTAGAATCAAATAATTTCGATCAATTTCACATACATTCATTATTCTTGGCGAATTTTATGTACTGTTCTGTTCCGGATTCCAACCACAGTGGCTTGTCTTTAAGCTATATAACTTTATTAATAACAAATATGCACCCCTATATCATTTTTAAGATATATATATTATAAAAAAAACCATCTCATTGAAAATTAACTTGTTCTCGTCGTGATATAGCTGAAAAATTGCCGTAAACAACAATTACTCACTGATCTCCAACATCATGTTAAAAACATATTCTGTCTCAAACATAAATATCTACATTTATTAATATACTATTTAAGTGGTTATTTTCGAAGGGGTGTTAATTTTGCGTTTTGTAGTCAAACTGTTCGTGTGGGCTCTAATTTTGCGAAAATTGAAAAAAGCAAAATTAAAAATTTTACGTTTTCAGCTTTATCTTAAGCCATTCAAATAAAGGCATCAAACATTCTGAAGATTTTGATAAAAATTCAAACGTGAATACCTGGGTCGTATTTTCATTTTATTTTCAACAACAGTCATGTGTGGATTTTATTTTTCATCAACAGTCGCTTGACTATTATTAATTGGTAATAATACTAATGTGATTTCTATGTGATAAAGTTTGTCAGTGACTTGCGACAGGTCGGTGGTTTTTTCAGGGAACTCTGGTTTTCCTCCACCACGGGCCGAATAAAACTGACCGTCACGAAACAAGAAGTGTACTGTTTCATTTCAACGGTAATACAAGCTATTTATCAACCTCTACACTAAATACAAAATATATTTGGGCGGTGTTGATTAAATTACATGATAGTGCTACATATGATGATAGAAGAAAATCATATGAATTGTTAAAGCACCAAGCATTAAAATGCAACTTATCTCTTTGAAGGTTTACGTTTTAAGGAATCAATCTTATCGGGACAAATCCGAGAATCAGAAGCAATAATTAAACTGTTGAACTTTCTTGCATAACTTAGGTTCTTGAAATCCGGACACGTATTATACGAGTGATTGTTGTTGTTTAACGCCAATTCAGCAATTTTTCAGCGATATCATGGCGAGAACAAGTTAATTTTCAATGAGATGAAGATGAGGTCCGCTTTGTACTAGAACAACACGCTGAGTTGGATGTTTATAGTGCTAGATCACTAAAACAACAGTCCACGGATAGACATGTCGCCCCACTCGGACACATTATCCTGATTCCGAGTCGACCAGTCTTTGCTCTTTCTCCTTAATGCTGCGTGCTTACCAGAGAAGCAACACATATCAATTTGTATAGTCTTTGGTATGACCCGATCGGGGCTCGAACCCACGATCTACCGCAATCGAGGCGAGCACTCTAACCATTACGCATCCGATGCGGTTCGCATTATACGAAGCTGCATGGACGCGGACGAGACACACATTCATGTCATTAAGGGGAAGACTATTTAACTTTTAGGATGTTTTTTTCTGAAAAAAAATATATATTAATTATGTGGTGAAATTTTAAAGAAACAAAATAAATTTACACGACGAAAGATGCAAAAATATCATTAATCCGGCCCTACAGTTCTCAACGAAAAATTTATGATAAAAATTTGAAGGGAAATTACTGATTTTTTTTTATGTCCAAAAAATAAAAATCTGATTTTTGTTTCCTGTGAAAAAATATATCGCTGTGGGGGAAATGTTTTGTAGATCAGTGATTGTCTTTTTTCTTTTGGCCATAGTATTGCCTGCCCTTGCGCTTGGAGATCTTAAAACTCTTCTTGCATTGTATTTGAAGCAAAAGCGAGTACGCACATTTACATGGTTAGACCCTATACAGTGAAAACAAAATACGTGTACAATTTTCAATCAGGTTCAATTTAGTCTGAAAACTCGTGTGCAATTTTATGTCATTAGACAACAAATGAAGTTAAAAAAAAAACTCGTGTGCAATTTTACGTCATTAGACACCAAATGAAGTTAAAAATAACCACGTACATGCAATTTTACATTGCCATTGCAGACATTGGGCCCTATAGGCTATGGTTGTCACCGGTCACTGTGAAATAAACTAGAAAAAAAGGTATTGGAAATATCAAATTAAAATATATTATGTTCACTTCCGTCCTCTCTACAGGCTGTGCCTACCGTCATATTACGCAACGTTTCAGATCACGGACACCACGTAGATAATGATATTGCCATTTGATTACATTGGTTACAAGCGTTTATCGGAAAACAAACGTTTTCCTAACCACCGTTGGTACAGCGACGCCACCTGGGGGGGATGGCTGAATGTTCTCCATTGGCCCCACATTATATTAAAAAATAATGCTCGACATAGAATAAAAACAATTTACTAATTTGATTGTTAGATAAACAAATTTTCAAACAATATAACTTCCCGTGAAATTGGGTTCTATATGACGTCATAATGACATCATAATTAGGCGGATAATGCTAAAAATGGACTACAAACGACATATTTAATGTACATTTAAGCAGCTGTTTTGAGTATAGAGGGTTAATGATTATATCAAAATATTTTGTTGGTGGAGGATTGTGGAGGTTGTTAAATATTAATTTATTTATAACCTCAGCCAGACCCTTAAAATCAATATTTTCACTCTTCTGATTGTATATATGAGACCATTATATACACAATCTGTACATTTCATGATTCATTTCAAGTAATGAAATTCATCAGTAAATAACTTATGTTTCTGTAAATAATTGTATTTATTTTAAATACAGTTTGTGTACATTGAAACCAAGAGAAAAACTCGCTGCATGCAATCCGGCGTCAATGCCATACAAAGAACTGGGGACTATAAGTGCCATTTATTAATTAACTTCGATTTATTAGCCTGTATATGATCAAATCCGTCAATATAATATAAAAACTTTCATTGGGCCAATACGGCAAAAACCAGTCCAATACGGATATTTTCCGTATTGGCCCAATTCCAGTCAGTCCAATAACAACTAGATCGGAATCCGCTAGACATTTCGACAATTACAAGGAAAAATCCCGAGAGATATTGGACTGGTTAATTAATAAAGGTATCATTACGTGATGTTTTTCATATTGGCCTAGTTATAGGTCCTCGGTCTGCTGTATTGGCGTTCGGCTGCGCCTCAGGCCAATACAGCAGGCCTCGGACCTATAACTAGGCCAATATGAAAAACATCACGTAATAATACTATAATATGGCCCCATATTTAATGAATCATTATCTTAGAAAATACTTGATTAAAATTTGATGTATTATAGACGAGATCATACTTTTGATGTTAAAACTAGTTTCCAACAAAAATCGATACGTATTTGACGTCATTGTGACGTCATGAGCGTTATTTGTTTTCTGTATTTCGTGGAATTTAGCGAAGTGGGCAAGGGGAAAAGGGTAGATGTTTACCTTGAAGTAAGGAAGAGGAGGGGGCATATATTTTTTGAATGAAACAAGTGCCTGTGGTTCATTGAATGGAATTTGTATCTCATGTGAAGTTCCGTCAATTGCAGACACAACGTTATGCATATCAGAACAATACCTTTTCAAAGTCTTTTGCCACCAGACTGGGATGGTTGGCCACTGAATTCACATCACATTTTCATAAATCATATAAAGTTTCCCCTTTTGCGCACAGGGGCTAGGTGCACCCGAAAAAAAATTTACTATATAATACTGTAAGGGGCGAACTCACTTGCTTCCATTTTTTTATGTCGTCTTGTTAAATTGATCGTAACTTCGGAACGCCTTAATATTTTCAAAAAATGATTTCACCAGTCGAAAGTCAAGTAATTTTCCTTTCCAAAGAGACCCCAATTGTTAGTGTAGGCCTCCGAACTGCTGAGGTATCATACACGAACCAAAACAAAACGGCGTGAAAATCCGAAGTCGTACATCTGTTGGGTTGACCACTTCCCATCTTCTACTTCTACTTCTACTTCTACTTGATTACTGCCTAGGGCTATCGCATCACAGGCAAGTGACATCAACAACATGGATAAAAGCACCAAAGTGCGTATATACAATTAAAAACAATAAAAACAGGAATCACTGTGTATGTCTAGGTTGTCAAACTCTGTAGACGAGAACCAAATTCGTCCACAGAGGTGACATACACTAGGTGAGTTGGCAGAGCATTCCAGTCTTTGATAGTCCTAGGCAGGAAGCTGTTTTTGTACTGTTCGTAGTTGGCTCTGATTTCAATGAAAGCTTTGGAGTGAGATCTTGTTCCACTGTATGTTGACTGGGTGACATAGTCCGGCATTTCAACTGGCGAATTTTGGTTTACTGCCTTATGAAAGACGATGAGTCTCTTGTTCTTTCTTCTAATCTGAAGGGGCTGCCAGTTCAAGTCGTTGAGCATAGATGTTACGCTGTCTTGGTAAGAATATTTTCCAGTTACAAAGCGTGCCCCTTTTCGCTGGACTTTTTCAAGAGCTTGAATGTCTTGTTTATGGTATGGGTCCCATACTGTTGAAGTGTACTCGAGATGTGGTAGTACTAATGCAGTAAATGCTCTCTTCTTAGCATCTGGGTTACAACCATAAAGGTGTCTTCGAAGCAGGTTGAGGATCTTCTGAGCTTTCCCAGTTATAAGTCCAATGTGGTGTTTCCATGTTAAGTCTGATGTCAATTCTACTCCTAGGTACGGATGGTGTTCTACTCGTAGGAGGGTGTGGTTGTCAATTGTATACTCTGTGTCTAAAAATTTGGTCTTCCGTGTAATCTTAAGGAGGTGGCATTTGGCTGCATTAAATGTCATCAGCCAGGTATGTGACCAATCTACCAATGTGTTGAGATCTTGTTGTAGTTGTTTATGGTCTTGTTTGGTGTCAATGGTCCTGTACAGTAGACAATCATCTGCAAAAAGCTTGATTCTGGTTTGTGGAGATATTTTATCTGCTATGTCATTTACGTAGAGCAGAAACATCAAAGGACCCAGTACCGTGCCCTGGGGGACACCTGATATGACTGAGGATTCGTCAGATGAATAGCCGTCTAGTACGACTTTCTGTTTTCGCTGGCATAACCATGAACCAATCCATTTATTTGTCAGGCCTTCTACTCCATAATGTTGGATCTTGTGAAGTAGTCTTCTGTGGGGCACGGTATCAAAAGCCTTGCTAAAATCAAGTATCAGCAGATCGATGGTCTGTCTCATATCAAGCCTTCTTGATAGTTCCTCAGCTGTATTTAGTAACTGGGTCTCACAAGTGTGATTTCTTCTAAATCCATGTTGGAAATTCCTCAGGACCTTCTTGCGATCTAGATGGTTCATAATTTGGCTGAATACTATGTGCTCCATGGTTTTACACAGTATGCATGTCAAAGACACAGGACGGTAGTTAGCTGGATTTGTCTTTTCTCCCTTTTTAAATACTGCGGTGACATTTGCAAACTGCCAATCTGATGGACTTGCTGTGTACAGACTTTCCCATGCGTAAACGAGTCATTTTGACTAGCTAAATACTTTCATCCATTCAAATTACGTTAAAATTTCTTACCTTTCGCCAATTTATATGCCCTTTAAGTCTGATTTTGAAAGAAATCCCCTTTGCATCCTTCACAAACGCCATAGACTTGAAAATTGAGAGATTTCTAACGGGCTTTTTGATTGGCTGAAACAGATTGTTCAAAAATCTTTAAAAATCTTTAACTCCCTCATTTCACTGTAAAGATATGATGGTATAATTAACGATTATCCTTAGCATTCTCAAATGCGTCACACTTTACCAGGTGACAATTATACCATCATATCTTTACAGTGAAATGAGGGAGTTAAAGATTTTTAAAGATTTTTAATACGTCACACTTTGTCACCTGAATATTTAGTGAGTTGTAATTATACCATCTAACCTTTTCAAACTCAGTCTAACTTTGATAGACACTGAGGAAGGTCATTTGTTGATCGAAAATGTTGTCAATATATTTTTTGTAACATCTTTATCGGTATCGTTGCACAATCTTCTAGACTTCTATATATATATGGTTGTCACTTGCTTCTAGACGTTTGTATAATATACTTTATTTCCTGTGACTGTATAATGAATAATTCTTCATTATCCTATCCAATATATTAAAAAATTGCAGAGTTAGATTGCTGTCAAATTATAATATTAAGTATATATGTACCATCTACACACGCTTATACACATGTCTTACGCCTATCCCTAGATTTGCCTTACGAGACAAGGTAACACTACGACTATTGAAGCTCCTTTTTTAGGGAGTGGATGTAGTCGAGTGGTCTAGGGCGCTGGACGTAAGGCTAAGCGAATGGTGCTGCAGTGTAACAATGGTGTGGGTTCAAATCCCGTCGAGGGAAGAACAAAAATTTGACAGCTCTAATATCTAATTCTAACACTGTTTGGTTTAATTTTCAGACGTATATAATATTTAGTATTAACCTAGTATCCTTTAAAGTAACTTTGAGATCCAGTGGGACAGATATATTGTATGGTTGTCACTTGCTTCTAGACGTTTGTATAATATACTTTATTTCCTGTGACTGTATAATGAATAATTCTTCATTATCCTATCCAATATATTAAAAAATTGCAGAGTTAGATTGATTGCTGTCAAATTATAATATTAAGTATATATGTACCATCTACACACGCTTATACACATGTCTTACGCCTATCCCTAGATTTGCCTTACGAGACAAGGTAACACTACGACTATTGAAGCTCCTTTTTTAGGGAGTGGATGTAGTCGAGTGGTCTAGGGCGCTGGACGTAAGGCTAAGCGAATGGTACTGCAGTGTAACAATGGTGTGGGTTCAAATCCCGTAGAGGGAAGAACAAAAATTTGACAGCTCTAAAATCTAATTCTAACACTGTTTGGTTTAATTTTCAGACGTATATATATATATATCTGTTTGCGAGTGTTTTATTTTGTTCAATTTTATTTGTGTCACATTACTTTATATTATTAAGTTATTGTGTTGAATTTATCACTTTAAGATTTAAGACCATGTTGCAGTTCATGTCGTAGTGATATGCTGGGTTTTATTTTTTTTTTGCGTTGTCGCCATCAAAGAACAATCATGATTATGTTTTCTTCACGGAATCTGTTCTGTTCATTTACTGGATATCATCATTATAGCCACTCCTAAGACGATATGATGAAGCTAAGAAAATGTCCAACTCCATAGTAAATCATAGTTAGAGATGTATTATGTATTTTAAGTCACACATAGTGATACTTTCACCAACGGTGTACACGGTTGAGTCAAGCTTTGCTTGTGTTATATTATCATTGGGAATGTTTGCCGATTACTAAACGACTAGTATTAATCATATGTCGATCACCCTTTGAATCAACCAACTATGAATATGGAATTAACCAACCAATAAAGACTGAATCAAACAACCAATAAAGATTGCACCAATCAATTAACAAAGCTTATAAAACAAACCAATAACGACTGAATCAACCAACCAATAAAGATTTAATCTACCAACCAATGAGTTTACAATTAAACAACCAATAAAGATTGAATCAACCAATCAATAAAGATTGAATCAACCAATCAATAAAATTTGAATCAACCAACCAACAACGTTTGACTCAACCAATCAATACATAAAGAAGTAAACAACCAATAACGATTTAACCAGCCGAGCAATAAAGCATTTAATTAAATAATTACTTGCTCAATCAAACATTTTGATCAACCACTCATTTAATCGTACTATAATATAATTAACCGATCAATTATTCAATCAGTCATCTCCTCAGCCATTTAGTTAATCAATCCCTCAGTTGATCAATCAATGTCTTAATTAACCCATTGATACAACAATATTACTATTGTTGAGATAATATTATATTTTAAATTGTAGACAGATGAAACAATTGCTGTTCTGACAATAGCTGTACTGGTGTTTTTACTATTAATTGGAGTGATAGTTTGTGTGGTGTTCTTATGCAAAAAAGCATTCGATAATCACGAAAGATTAAATGATCTTCAGAACCAAATCGAAAAATTACAACAGGGTGGATATAAAGAAGAGTTAGACAATTTCACAGTCGGTGATGAAACTGTTGTGCGTCGAGGAAAAAAGGAAAATGAAGATAGTGCTATTCGTGATCCATCGGACCATGATACACATTCACAAGACCATGATAGTTCAATCGACTCTACAGTTACCATCTTGTGTCAAAAAGAGATTATGCACGTGCATAATCATGCCAATACTGGACCGGAAGTTGTTGCTATCGCTCAAAAACACCACAAAGAGAAAACAAAATCCAATTATTACGTAGGAATTGATGAAATGGATATTACATTTAATACAAAGGATAAAGAAATGATGACGGATTCTTCAAGGCGACAGACAATCTACGAAGGACGACCGACGTCTATGCTACTTGATTTAAGTTCTTCTACACCTGATACTCAAGGCTTGTCAGAAGAGGGAATTTTTGTGCACAAAACATTGACAAAGTCTGGAGGCGTCCTTGAGCTTCTAGGTATAAAACTGTTTGTTCCGAGCGGTGCTCTAACAGAAGATACACTTATAACACTTGGAGTTACATGGCGTTTTTCAGTTTATCCTAAATTATCAAAATCAAGTGCGATGTTGAGTCCTGTGGTTGTCTGTCAGCCGTCGATAGTATTTATAAAACCAGTTCATCTATCATTCCCTCACTGTGCCATTAATCATGAGAGAGACTGGACATTCACTTTATTACACAGACCAAATGACATACACGACGATGCTTCAGAATGGACGGAGCTGCCACTAACAGATACAAATAAACTGGAGATTGGTGAACATCGTGTGTCATTAGAATTGAATCATTTTACACTTTATACATTAACTGGTCAATCCGTAGAAGGACAAACAGCAGTGAAGGCGGTAAAACTTTTGGCGTTCACATCACCCTTTCAAATGGATAAAATGTTTATCGTGAGGATATATTGTATCAACAATTATGACGAAAGCTCTCATGAAATGAAGGTCAGTTATAAATTATAAATAAAATACACAAGTCAAATGTAACATGTATAATATGACATGTATACTTATATTACACTTTACGTTTTTATTTTCCCTATTTGTCTTTGTTAGCGCAGCCGGTCACTATTTTCGTATATGGACCGGTAGTAAATGGACCAGCCAGGTACCTGCATTATTTTAGATAAAAGTATAATATAGCAAATAGTTCATGTCACTTCGGGTCATATGGCAGTATATGGACCGGTCCATATACTGCCATACGACTCTCAGTGCCATGAACTATTTGCTATAGACAAAATATCAATAAGGCTATTATAGAACATGATGGATTATAGATACACGAAGTGCATACAGGATTATGTGCTAGCCGAAAACGGATTGAAGGGTGCTCAGAAAATAGGAGAACATGAGTAATTACCTCCAGATAAAGATAAACATGGATGCTGTTATATCACATTAAATCCCATTCATCATCTAACAAACTAATAGAGGCAACCCTTAAATTGAGTGTGATTCGGCCGTCATTGTAAATCTACAATGTTGATCGTATCCTGCAACTTTTGACTAAAATGATACGAGGCGCCGGTTGTACGGTGTGAGTTGGTTCGAACCACACCACAAACTGACAAAATACGACAGTGCTTTATTGCTAACACAAAACAATATTATAGATATGAAACGATTTACATGTACTGCTTGATTGTGCGAGCCTCGTTTTTACTATGTATTTCATCTTCATTCATTTTTTGACATTACTTATTTAGATATATTTATCACATATGTTCTGTATTCGTTTTTCGTTTACCCTGGGTAGTCTTGTTTTATTTTTTCTTCATATCATTACGTTTACAAAGAGTATGCGAAGTGTTCTTTCAATGATTTTTTCAATAACTCATTTTTAATATCTTTAGAGTATCAAGACAACGGCGGCTGAATTAAAAGAGAAAATGGCAGATTCGTTGCAGCCTATGTTTGTACATGATAACGGTGAAGATATCACCGTAAATTTGAGTAATGTAACAAACGGGTGGGATATCGATGGTGAAATGAATCAGGTATGAATACACACAGTGTTAACGATATCGATTAATTAGTGACCTTTAGTGATAATGACATCAACTAGTTAGTAACTTTCAGTAACATCGCCGTGTGCTATAATTAGTAACTATTATTAAAAAACAATCAGGGACTAATTGGTAACCTTCGGTGATAATGAAACCAACTAAATGGTAACCTTCAGTGATAATGAAACCAACTAATTGGTAATTAACCTTCAGTAATGACGATTTCGACTAATTGGTAATTAACCTTCAGTAATGACGATTACGACTAATTGGTAATTAACCTTCTGTAATGACGATTACGAGTAATTGGTAGCCTTCAGTAATTACGATTACGGCTAGCTGGTAACCTTCGCAAATCGACATGGACTTATCGATAATATTCAGTAATCAATTACAACTAATTGGTAATATTCAGTAATCGATTACAGCTAATTGGTAATATTCAGTAATTACGATTACGACTAATTGGTAAAATTCAGTAATACCGATTACGACTAATTGGTAATCTTCAGTAATGACGATTACGACTAATTAGTAATCTTCAGTAATTACGATTACGACTAATTGGTAATCTTCAGTAATTACGATTACGACTAATTGGTAATCTTCAGTAATACCGATTACGACTAATTGGTAATCTTCAGTAATTACGATTACGACTAATTGGTAATCTTCAGTAATTACGATTACGATTACGACTAATTGGTAATCTTCGCTAATAATAGCATAGGCTTATCGGTAATATTCCGAATTGCAAAAATTATATAATAGCGAACTCGGCTAATTGGTAAATTTCTGCAACAACGATTGGGTTAGGGCTATTGTGCTTAACGCCACTTTTAGCAATATTTCAGTTATATCTTGGCAGTCAGTTTTATTGGTGGAGGAAACCAGAGTTCTCGGAGAAAACAACCGACCTGAAGCAAGTCACTGACAAATTTGATCAAATAATGTTGTATCGAGTTCACCTCACCATGAGCGGGATTTAAGCTCACATCTTTGGTGGTGATAGGCACAGATTGCACAGGTACAGTCCATGGACATAAGTATTCGTCACATTCGTTTTTTACTATATATTTCATTTTAAACAAGTGCATGTGGACACAGAAATGTTCTGTCCAAAAGGCAAGTGTGGATGTCAATATTTCATATTATTAACTTTAAAAAAAAAATTCATGGACGCAGGGGTCCTGGATTTTTTTTAATAAAAATCTAATCCTGGATTATTATTTTTGCTTAAAGTCCGGTCCTGTGTTTTTATTTCAAATTTTCATCATAGCCCCCCTCCCCCTCCCCCTCCCCCTCCCAAGGAATATAAAATTGTATCATTAATAATAAATTAATAAATAATAAATTCACGATTTTTTATTTAAAATAAATCTCATTTACAAAACCACTGATATTTGTTCAATTTTTAACACTGATCTAAGCTTTAGTCGCAACAAATTTTAATTTGTCTCTTTAAACTGTCGAAACATAACATTTATTTAACTGTAAAATTCACAAATAAAATTCACCCCCCCCCCCCCTTTTTCCCCTTTTTTCTTGTACAATTTGTTTAATTCAATGATCAACAATATTCCAGAATCAAACAAATGAATAAATATAACATAGATTTCTTTTACATGCATCGTTTTACCTAGCTGCGGAACCGTAACATTTTATGGTCATTTTTATTTTTATTTTTTTTTGCGGACCATAGGGCTACGGTTTTCACTCTATCAAAAACTTTCGAAACTGCGCAAAAAAAATCTTGCGCCGCTTTTTTGTCAATTTTTGTCATTAAATCGGGTGCGAGAACGATCAAACATATATATTTCGTTTCGTTAATATTAATATTCATTTCCAGTTCATTATCATAACAAATATCTCATTTGTGACAAATCCCGCCTACTTCGTCCACCATCTTGCTTCTCCGGTAGTCTCGTTCTAATATAACCCTAGTTATTTATAAACCGCAAACACGTGTTTGGTTTGTTTACGTCTTACCGAAGATGTTTTCGGCGGTTTTATATAAGGAGAAATGAGAGTTTGGATCTTCTTGGCATATATTTTTCAATAAATAATCTGAATAAATAAATGTTTTTTTTAAATTTCTTTTTCTGAAAGTGACTTTCATTGAACATTTTTGAAAATGATTATTGACATCTTCCACCCCCCTATTTTGGGCCAAGTTAATATATAATACATAACCAAAATGGATGTGGAAACAATATACAAAGATAAGTTGAAGGGAAAATTTAAGTTTATGTTTGATCTGAAAGAAAAACAAAAGTGTTTGATAACCAATATAATGGAAAGAAAGAAACTCAATTGGTATTTTTCCTACTGGATACGATGGGAAAAGTGTATGTTTCCAAATGGTGCCTTTGATTCACGATGCAATTTACGGTGGAAAGCATATTGGTTTGGTAATTTCACCACTGAAGAGCCTTATGATTGACCAGTGTAAACAAACCAAACACGTGTTTGCGGTTTATAAATAAATAGGGTTATATTTTGAAAAATCACGTGACCTCAGAACGAGACTACCGGAGAAGCAAGATGGCGGACGAAGTAGGCGGGATTTGTCACAAATGAGATAGTTGTTATGATAATGAACTGGAAATGAATATTAATAGGTAAGTAAGTATAGAAGAATGTAGATAAATATCTAACGAAACGAAATATATATGCTTGATCGTTCTCGCACCCGATTTCATGACAAAAATTGGCAAAAAAGCGGCGCAAGATTTTTTTTGCGCAGTTTCGAAAGTTTTTGATAGAGTGAAAACCGTAGCCCTATGGTCCGCAAAAAAAATAAAAATAAAAAGGACCATAAAGGGCTACGGTTCCGCAGCTACTTTTTACCATGCGGAGTCAGTGTGTTTTAAATCGGTCATCCAATCAGGACGCTCATTATTCTTGTCTAAGATAAAAAATACATCGCTAAAATTACCTGTGGGTATTTCTTCACTTCAACTCGTAAATTTACATAGAAATCGGAGATATTTCGTCATATAACTTCACACATGGTTTTGTCTATCATATTTCTTGAAGACAAATATACAATTTTATTGCATTTATCAATATTTTATGAGTATCAACAGTTTTTCAACACCGTATCTGTTTCTCGATACAGCCGCCCGATTACAGTGACCTGTGACCCACATTAGCACGTTCTACCAGTTTTTTCTTAATAATGTCATTTAACCACATTTTTTCAAAAAAATATTTTAAAGCTATCTCTGGGTAGATTTTTATGAAATTTATTTCAAGACACGCAGAATTCTTTGAATTTGATTTGTTTATCTGATAGTAATTTTTGTCTGCATGGTTTTTGTTTTCTGGGGATTTAAACACAAATGTTCATTTTTCCAATTTTATTTTGGTTAAATATATAGCAAATTTGACGTCAGAAAACAAAAATTGTCTTTAAATAATAAGAACATTAAGGCAATTTAACGGAAAATCATGCTAAAATAAACAAATAATCTTTAAATATTTCTGCTTCTTCTGGTGCAAAAATTATCAAAATCCGTTTAGAAATGACTTCACAATAATTTTTTTGAAAAATGTGGTTTTATATGAAATATACGTATATAGCGTAAAATCGAGGGTGACGAATACTTATGTCCATTGACTGTGTAGTTGTAAATCCAACTACCATACGATCACGACCATGACGACCCCTGTGGCTAATTGGTTAATTTCAGCAATCATTCAGGACTAATAACTTACAGAAACTCACACATAAAGATGGTCGCGTTTGCAATTGATGCAATATTATAAAAATTGTCGGAAATAAAATTATACAGATTGCTGAAAGATAGATAATGATAAATTATGTAATAAAACAATGCACTACGGATACGATATTGTTGACGGATTCTATTGTTATGCTTCTATACATCAACAAAGGCCCGGGTGGCTCAATGAGGTAGGTAGTTGGATTATCTAGCAACTCATACAAGCCTATCACCAATACGGCGTGGGTTCGCGCCCGGCTTTGTAAATTACAAAAAGGGTGCACTCGACTCAGCCACAAGTGATAAAGTTTACCAGTTGCTTGCTCATGGTCGGTGGTTCTCTCCGGGTACTCCGGCTTCTTCCACCACTAAAACTGGTCGCCATGATATAGCTGAAATATTGTTGAAAGTGGCGTTAAACACCAAAAATCAATCAAATCAAATCAATCTATACATGAACATCATTTGATATGGAAATTGTGTTGGTCACCAGTGTACGTCAATAAATGCGAGTAATATAATATGACCCGCTCTTTACAAACCAATTAGGGGTAATGACAAATCAAACATCGTTTTACTCTGAAATCGTAGCCGTCATCATAAAACGTAGAACTAAAGACGTGAAGACATGTATTTGGAGAAACTGAACAGCGCGAAGCACACTAAAAACTAAGGACTCGCCCATGCGTTCCGGAAGGGTAAGCAGTTTCTGCTCCACTATTGCCACCCCTACTGTTTGACTTAATGGGGACAAGAACCAGCAAGACGAAAAGACAGAGTTCAAATATCAGATATATATGTGGATCTTAGTAAAAACTATATAAAAGATACAAACAGTAACTATAAATGTTATAAACGTTTAATATTTGATGATTACTCTCCACTCATCATCAATTGACACAGAAATCTTCCTTATTTTAAAACATTTTGATGTGTACCGACGAACTGTTTCACAGACACATTGTTTTAAAAATAAGGAATTTTCGTGCAAATAAAAATTAGACGAAATATACGGGTAATATAATGACAATATATACTATATCAACTAGTTGGATAGTATCTTTATTCATTCCGTACAATAAGAAAATTTTAGTATTGTTGTCACCGAAACTTCCAAACACAGATCAGTTACGGAGCAAACTCGAAACTATTGTTTTGATATGAATGTGTTCAGTCGTGTGTTACTGTTCCTGGTTATGTTCGAATTATAATGTTTGTAGTTGAGAACCTTAAATAGTCTAAGTGTTTCAGTTAAATCAAGTATTACTTGCGGAGATTGATTAGCCAGAATCTATATTTTGATCTCAGTATGACATGCTTGATTTTGTACTCGCAGGTACTCCCTTGACGAATCAAATTGCACGTCTATGTCAGCTTCAAATCGTGTGTTAACAACATTTTTGTTATATTTGGTGGACGTGTTTTTCAACAAACAGTCGACATTCCTATGGGTACCAACTGTGCTTCTCTTCTCGCCGATTTGCTCCTTTATTCTTACGAGGCGCACTTCATACAGGGACTTCTCAGAAAAACGAAAAGAAGCTATCCCGATCCTTTATTTCACGTTCTGCTATATAAATGATGTCCTTTTAAAAATATAAATAATTTTAAATTTGATGATTTTGTTGATCGCGTCTGTGCCATTGAGCTTGAAACAAAGGATACCACAGATACAGCTAGGTCTGCTTCATATCTTAACCTACACCTCGAAATTGGCAGTGATGGACGGTAAAGAACGAAACTTTACGACAAAAGAGATGATTTCACTTTTCTCATGGTGAACTTTCCATTTATATGTAGCAACATTCCAGCAGAACCTGCATATTTAGTATATATCTCTCAGTTGATCCGATAGTCCACAGCTTGTGGCTCCTATCATGATTTCCTTGATAGAGTGTTGCTCTTAACAACAAAGCTACCGAACCAAAGGTTCCTAGTGGTCAAGTTGAAGCCATCACTTCGAAAGTTTTACGGTCACCACCATGATCTGGTTAACCGTTACAGAACATCTGTGTAAGAAATGACCACGGATATGTTGTTTGTCATAATCACAATCCAGTCATTCATGACTGATCACCGGTTTGTAACAAGAGTAGACGACAGGTGCCACGTGTGGAGCAGGAACCGCTAGCCCTTCTGGGCCACCTGAATTCACCCACGGTTTTTTTGTGGGGTTCGCGTTACTGGATATTTAGTTTTCTGTGTGGTGTTTTGTAGATCATTGTTTGTTCTTTTGGCCATTGTATTGTTGGTCACTCTTGAGTTTACGGCTCATGGCCTTTGGTATCTTCAGAATTTTCTTAGTAAGACGATACCACATTAAACATCACAACTGTTTATACGATTATCAGTTACATACTATCAAATACACTGTTTATATAACAGTGAAATTGGTACTGTGGAAGTCTAGAGACAACTTACCAAATCCTACAATCCTAATATTTGATATGCATACACTTATATATCTTTGTAGAATATAGATTTCGAGAGTATATGGCATTGTTTGTCGCCATCCTGCAAATTCCTCTTCAATCCATCATACAACAAATTGCGGAAAATAATATGTAATTTTAACTATTATCAGAAACCTTCCCAAACGATAAGAACGATGAAAATTGCCGAAGAGCAAATACAGGTAACTTATATATTTGATTATACAAGAATAAGTAAATGTCACCCATTGTGAACTATACAAATTCTGTATTAGAGGAGTTATAATCCCTAGATCTGCATTTGATGTAAATATAACTAGGTAACTGTGCTTATCACAAGAGTTGGAAGCCAAAACTTCAATATATTTGAGAGTACAAAATAGTCAGGTCCACCATGTTAAATAAACTACCGATTAGGACAAGTCTATGAGCAAGGACAAGTTCAAGGTTAAGGTCAAATCGAATGGTAAGATAGCATTTATTTTTATTAGACAAGTCCAAGAGCAAGATGAACGGATGATGTTTTTGTTTACTACAGAAGCAAATAGTACTCATGTTGGTTTTCTTTATGAAAAGAAATGACGTTTTGGTTTTCTACAGAAGCAAATAGCGCTGATATTTTTGTTCATTTATATGAAAAGAAATTACACTCAAGATTTTGCTTTTTGTGACAGGAAATAACACTCATGTTTTTGTTTAATCTTATTTTGGTTTGATAATATTTATTATTTAATCTATTGTCAAGTTCAGTGATTTTTTTTCCCCAACAGTTTTCATGTCTAGCTCTCAGAGACAATCTTACACCAGAACTACAGTTAATGAAGAAAATGGTTGTATTGTTAGACCCTAAATCAGACAATGACAGCAGGTTATTAGCAGAGAAAATAGGATATGAATATTCTGAAATCAAATGGTTGGAAACACAACAAAGTCCAACAGAGACAATTCTAGAAAAATGGATCAGTGATGGAAAGTGTCTGTCAGATTTAAAAACATATTTATTCGAAATGGGACGGTTGGACGTTGTTTCTTTATTTGAAGATGACACCATGCGGACCAGTGGTTCTAAGGTGTGATGGTGATATTCATATAGAGAGCATTATACTTAAATGAAATACAATCCGTAATGACATCACATTTCCATCCAGTTTTACTGTTTTGCCACAATGAAATTTCTAGTTATCTATTTAAAGATACATACAGTACACAATATGATATGTAAGTGTAACCATGGCAACTTACAACATTACAATACCAAATAACATATTTATAGGTTAAATGATACAAGACAATGTGACTGCTGAACTTGTAGGTCTCTCTAATAGTTAAGTTTGATCACCGTAAAGTTTATTTTTACATATCAGAACATCACATTCTAACATTTTTACCACACATTTTTTTTACATCGGATCTCTCACGAAGACCATTTTTATTACTAATATTAGTATATTATTATTAACTAGAGGCTCCTAGGAACCTGTAATCGCTCACCTGGTTCAAAGTTGGCCCCAAAAATGAAAAGCCATAATTATTGCTAAGTATATGGAAGATTCTGTAGTCAAATCCGTTGACATACTACTGAAAGATAATTTAATAAGGAATCTAAAGAAAAAACTGCATCAAAATCAGACAAAAAATAAACGTTAATCTTCTATTTTTAGCAATGGCCACCATCTTCTTTGGCGGGCGGGGTTGTCGGATATAATTCTGAAAGGGGACCATCTAAAGACCATTTCACCATAGTTTGGGCCCATTTGACTCAGCAGTTTCAGAGATCATTTTTAAGTGATTTTTTGCCACATTTTCTATTTTTAATAATGGCGGACATCTTGGCTGGCGGCCGGGGTCGTCGAACAGAATTCTGAAAGGGGATCACCTAAAGACCATTCCACCATAGTTTGGGCCCATTTGGCCCAGTAGTTTCAGAGGAGATAATTTTTAAGTGATTTTTTGCTGAATTTTCAATTTTTAGTAACGGCAGCCATCTTGGTTGGCGGGGGGATTGTCAGACACAATTCTGAAAGGGGACCACCCAAGGACCATTCCACCAGTTTGGTTCATATTGGCCCAGTGGTTTTAGAGGAGTTGATGAAAATGCAAAAAGCTAATGACAGACGGATGACGGACGACCAGTGGTAGCAATAGCTTCGGGTCAGGTGAGCTAAAAACGGAATATATGTTAAACTACTCCTTGCCATGTAGCTGCGGTTAAAATGCGAGCTCATTTTGACTTATACTACAGCAGCAATGGACAATTGTAGAAATTTCTATTTTTAGCAACAGCAGCCATCTTGAATGGAGGGCAGGGACCACCCCTGCCAGTTTTGGTTTAATTTGGTTCAGTAGTTTCAGAGGAGAAGATTTAAATGTGATCTTTTATCAAAATATGCCTAATTTGCATAATCGGTATAAATCTGCTGAAAGAAAAATTTCACAGAAAAACCCGCAATATATGTTAAACTACTCCTTGCCATGTAGCTGCAGTTAAAATTTGAGCTCATTTTGACTTATACTAAAGCAGCAATGAACAATTAAAATTTCATCCCCCCTTTTTTCTATTTTTAGCTTGGTGGCCATCTTGATTGGAAGTCGGGATCACCGGACACATTTTTGGAAGGGGGCCATCCAAGGACCATTCCACCAAAGTTTGGTTCAAATTGGCCCAGTGGTTTTAGAGGAGTTGATTAAAATGCAAAAAGCTAACGACAGATGCCCAGTGGTAGCAATAGCTCACCTGACCCTAATATGGTATAATTAATATTAGAAGTACCAGAGTTGGGCGAGTGAGTGATTGCTGTTTAATGCCAATTCAGTAATTTTTCAGCTATAACATGGCGAGAACAAGTTAATTTTCAATGAGATGATGTTCGCTTTGTATTAGACCAACACGCTGAGTTGGATTTTCATAGTGCTAGCTCACTGAAACAACAGTCCGTGGGTAGACACGTCGCTCCAATCGGACAAATTATTCTGATTCCGAGCCAATCAGTCTTTGCTCTTTCTCCTTAATGCTGTGTGCTTAGCGGAGAAGCAACAAATACCAATTTCATAGTCTTTGGTTTGACCCGACCGGGGCTCGAACCCACGATCTACTACACTCGAGACGAGCACACTAACCATTATGCCACCGATGCATTTACCAGTGTTGGTATTTTTGATCTCCAGAGTAATGATCTACAACAAAGATTCTACCTTCTGAGGTAGAGCTACACTAAGCTTGGTTTTTATATTTCCCATGCTTATATTGTTATCGTTTCTGACAAAGTGTCCCTGCATTTTTAATAAATTTGTGTGAATTATTATTTTGTTTATATCCATTTAGCCTCTGAAGATGAGAATGGAAGGTTGGGCATTCCACTAAGTCATATTGTTATGCCCGTCCAAATCCACAATTTACATGTTCATAGAGTTCTGACATTATGTTAGCAGTTATAAAACTGTATGAAATCATGTTAATATATCCACACATACAATACAAGGTATATTTTAAACAAATCAACTTATATTAACATGAGCTGGTTCAAAGGTCATGTCAGTAACCATCATATTAAATCTCTGGACTGTGTTACACAAACGTCAATTAAATTTAAGTCAATTAAACCTTAAGTGTAAATTAATTTCCTGTACATTTCAAGAAATTTTAAGCGTCAATTAAGTTTTAATTAACACTCAAATTTAATTATGGTTTGTGTATCCCAGTCCTGGTCGTCCACTGTACCACAATCATTTTGGAAATCGAGAAGTCCATTTAAACAAATACTGGCAAATATTTTTGGAATTATTTCAATGTGAATGCTCAAATGAGAGAAATGGTCAAAGTTCATGTAGCTAGTTAGAAATTACATCACAACAAAAACTCTTTTTCCAAGAATCATCTGTAATCTTTGACCATTAACATGAAGCCCTGCATTATACAAAATCAATTAAACATAATCTCTAACCATTGCAGTGATCATACAATATCACCATATACTGTAGTTGTAAACTAGTTTGAACTACAGTCAAACCTGTCTATAGTGGTCACCTGGGGGAGAATGACAAAATGACCACTATATACAGGTGACCTTTATATGGAGGGTTTGAATTTTCGACAAGATATTGTACATTTGTTGTGAATAAACATTTTTTAATTACCTGTTATGTTTGCTTGTTATTTTGTTCTTGTGGTCATGTTACTGAACTTACTCTTGTTTACATTTATTGTTGATGAATTTATCTCAAAGTGATATTAAATAAACCAGTTTCATCCATATTATAAATATCTCTTGGATGATAATCCTTTATCAGATTTGGTAATTTTGATTTCCACTCAGATACAATTGTGACATTTACAACACCACTTTCACCTGACAGTGTACGAAAAACGATGTTATGTCTCTTTAAAAAAGATTGTAGCCAGCCATTTGAAGCTTTGAATTGATCTACTCCAAGGTCCTTAGCAAACTTGAGAGCTTGTTCCTGTATCAATGGGCCGCTAATATTTATTCTTCTGCCAGTTGCTTCTTGAAACCAATCCCAGCATAAATGGTTAATGTCTTCATTTCCTGTCGCACGACGTTGACGTTTTCTTGAACCGGGCATATTGTTTTTAAAATCGTCAAGTATCTCACTTTTTCTTTTTAGAATGTTCATGATCTGGGTGCGACCAACACCCATCTCGGCCACAGCCCGACAACTTTTCCCACCATCACACATATTTATAGCCTTCACTTTATCGTCTAAATTTAAAGTTTTCCTAGTTACGGATGTTGACATGATGCACTAGATACGTAATACAATCTTTCCGATGCAAAATATTTTTGATGAGTGAATTTCTACTCTCATTGTAGTGAAAAACAATCTCAAATAACCCCCGGGTATTACCTTTCTTCAAGTAATTTATTATTCACAAAATGTAAAATAGAGTGTTTATTTAGTTAATTAAATTAATCAATATGTTTTGTTACACTTGTAACACCTCGGCATTTTTAGTACACAAGAGAAAAATACCGATCTTCCGAAATCACTTCCGGTATTATTTAAAAAAACAATTACCGTTATACAAAGGTTTTATGCTGAAAATTACCAATAAATGGTGGCCGCTGACCACATTGAACAGATGACCGCTATATCGAATTAAAATGTATAGTAAAACGCACTGGGAGAGCACGAAAGTGACCGTTATGACCAGGTGACCACTATACAAAGGTGACCGTTAGGGCAGGTTTGACTGTAGTTGTATATCAGTAATAAAAACATAGATATCTAAATTAGTGTACAAAAGGAATTTCTGGAATAACATTCATAAGTATGCTCTTAGTCGAAAGATTGAAAAGCTAAATAATCACTTTCTGTTGACAACAAATTTGAAAGGATCAGACAAGGGATAATTGTTCATGGATCAGTCTGATAAGGCTTACCTCCCCTACAAGTCTGATTGTCACGATATTGCTGAAAAATTACTGAGTGACGATGGACACCAATTCAAGTACACAACACATAGGGAGGGGGGGGGGGGGAGGGGTCAGTTTTACTGGTGGAGGAAACCGGAGAAAATCATAGACCTGTCACAAATCACTGACAAACTTTATAACATAAAGTTGTATTAAGAACATCTCGCCTGAGCGGGATTCGAACTCACAAAGTTAGTGGTGATAGGCACTGATTTCATAAATAGTTGTTTATTCAACTACCATACGACCACAACAGCCCCAAAATAATGGAGGTATAGATGTCTACTTAAAATTTGGTACGCAGCAGAATTAAATCTCCTATGATACATAACTTTCTGAAAAGCCAATTATTTAGCCCTAAAAGGCAAGAGCATAAGTAACATCGATCAAAATCAATCCTACATCACTAAAATGTTTTATTCATTTTTACGATATACCAAAACAGACATGAACAATATAATACATGTATATAAAACAAATTAGAATTGTACATCCACACTCTATTGTAAACTTCATTGTTGTATAGACTGATGACCTCAACTCTTTATCTCTCTATTTTTTAATGACGTGACCTTGGTCGTCTAGATTCTCTTCTTGACTAAAAAGGATAAAAAGAACTATTTTACGATTGTGTTGAATACATACAACAGTTTAGCTGGTCTATACATGTAGGCAAAGTAGATATAATAATGTCAAGAGAAGATATAAAACTGTAAATATGCTACTCCAAAGTATTAATACAGTGTATTTTAAGTCTGAAGTCGTCACAAGTTCATGGTTTTTTAATGATTTGTGGAAAGTGCTTTGTTTTTGAGACGTTTTCACATTTTAACGCAACATTTGTTTACATTATGATAATAAAAGTCATGTGAAGTGAGATGTATAAATCTCGCACTGGTTTCTCACATGGAATATTCCTGCCGATCGTGTTATAAAACTTGATATATTCTTACAGTTGTTTGTACTCCTAGTTTCATTTTTAATACAGAAATAAGATATTTTTATATAATTATATAACCATATAATTAGGTTGTTTCTGTACAACTTGTGTAGTATTGGTTTTGAAATCCACAAAAGAGTTGTATTTTGTGTACAATATCGTGGTGAACTGAGACAATTTTAAAGTATAACTGACAAAATAGAATAACATGTCCATATATAAGATTTATAAAGTAGAGAGAGACCACAGCCTAAGAGGGATCAAACTGAATCTATTATTTGTCAGAGAGAGTACATGTACCACTAAATAATAATTATTAATCAGGTTTCTTTGGATAAGATTATTAAAGGATAATTTGTTCTTTTATGGTAAATTTACATAGCAAATAGGTACAAAGTTTATTCACTTTTATAAAGAACCTCTCATACATCATTCCTGCAAAATATCATTTCAAATGACCTAGTGGTTTCTGAGGAGAACATTGAAATGTGACAAGTTTAGATGATGGACAGAGAGATGCCAGATTAGGTGAGCTAAAAACAAAAATTAAATGGTGCTGACTTACCGAGTCTGATGTGTCCATGGGTTCCTCTGCTATGGCCAAGGCATTTTCTGGAGAATCATCCCTGGTCTCTCTTTCTGTTTTGATTCTCTGTCAAAATATAACAATACATAAGTAAACAAGATATGATTATAATCTAACGATTATGAAGTCTCAAGTCTCCCAAACCGGCCACTGACAACAGGTTTAAACAAAAGTGAAAATCGTCAAAAATGAAAGGGATCCTCCTCTCTTCACCGGTAAACTGCTGATAAAATTTCAAAACATTCTGAGAAACACTACTCAAGTTATCATATGACATAGGGTATAAATCCTATTTTCCGTCATATCAGGTACAATAACTCTGGAACGGCAAAAGTGAAAATCGTCAAAAATAAAAGGGATCCTCCTCTCTTCACCTGTAAGCTGCTGATAAAATTTCAAAACATTCTGAGAAACACTACTCAAGTTATCATATGACATAGGGTAAAAATCCTATTTTCCATCATATCAAGTCCAATAACTCTGGAACGGCAAAAGTGAAAATCATCAAAAATGAAAGGGATCCTCCTCTCTTCACCAGTAAGCTGCTGATAAAATTTCAAAACATTCTGAGAAACACTACTCAAGTTATCATTCGACATAGGGTAAAAATCCTATTTTCCGTCATATCAAGTCCAATAACTCTGGAACGGCAAAAGTGAAAATCGTCAAAAATGAAAGGGATCGTCCTCTCTTCATCAGTAAACAGCTGATAAAATTTTAAAAGATTCTAAGAAACACAACTCAAGTTATTGTATGACATAGGATTTGTCTACAGTCGGACGGACATGGTGAAACCAGTATATCCCCCTACAACTTCGTTGCAGGGGGTATAAAAATAAATCAAAAGCTACCTTTGAAATCGAACAATGTTGAATTTTTGCAGTATTGTGGTGGCCATTTTGAAAATGGAGACCAGTGGAAATTTTTCGATGTCGGGAATCAATTCAGGTCAACATAATCTACCTACATATGAAATTTCGTTGAAATCGAACAATGTTGAATTTGTGCGGTATTGTGGCGGCCATTTTGAAAATGGCGACCGGTAGAAATTTTTCGATGTCAGGAATCAATTCGGGACATGATAATCTACCTACATATCAAATTTTGATGATATTGGACAATGTTGAATTTTTGCGGCCATTTTGAAAATGGCGACAGCCAGAAATTTTTCAATGTCGGGAATAAATTCGGGACATCATAATCTACCCATATACGAAATGTCGTTGAAATCGGACAATGTTGAATTTATGCGGTATTAAGGTGGCCATTTTGAAAATGGCGACCGCTAGAAATTTTTCAATGTCCGGAATAAATTCGGGACATCATAATCTACCCACATATGAAATGTCGTTGAAATCGGACAATGCTGAATTTGTGCGGTATTGTGGCGGACCGCTAGAAATTTTTCAATGTCAGGAATACATTCGGGACATCATAATCTACCCACATATCAAATTTAGATGATATCGGACAATGTTGAATTTTTACCGCCCATTTTTTATGCCGTGTTTTGGCAGCCATTTTGAAAATGGCAGACATGTCAAAAATTTTGAAAACGCAGAATTGCTCCTCTAATGTTGACCTATATATATCTATAACTCCACCAAGTTTCATGAAATTCTGTCCAGTAGTTCCTGAGATCTGCCGTGGACAAGTTCATGTACCACGGAAAGAAAGAAAGGAGGAGAATAATAATATTAATAATAATAATAATAAGAAGAAGAAACGGAGCAAAAACAATAAGTCTTCAAACGTTGTTTGGGAGACTTAACTAGAAAAGAAGTATGCCCCCGCACTTGATAATTATGGACAAAGTTAGGAGTGATTTTTAAAAAAATGAAGTGTGTCTGTAAGACACAAATGATGCCCCTGCCCGATCATAAGAAATTATAAACAAGTCGACCTCCATTATGTGTATAAACATCATACAAAATATTAAAGCTGTAGCTCCAAAACTGTACCAGGAGATAGCCGGACAAACCATGTATCTATATCCGGATGGACGAACAAAATGACTAAGTCCAACTACCTGTCATATTGAGAATATTTGATGAAAATCAAAATCCTGTGGACATGCACACCTCCATTATGTGTATAAACATCCTGCAAAATATTAAAGCTGTAGCTCTAAAACTGTAGGAGGAGTTAGCCGGACAAACCATGTTCCCTTTATGCAGCTAGTACAAAAAAAATGACTAAGTCCAACTACCTGTCATTTTGAGAATATCTAAATAAAATCAAAATCCTGTGGACATGCACACCTCCATTATGTGTATAAACATCCTAACAAAATATTAAAGCTGTAACTCCAAAACTGTAGGAGGAGATAGCCGGACAAACCATGTATCTATATACGGACGGACAGGGGTAAATTAATATGCCTCCCGACTCTTCATTGTTCATAAGACTTTATAAAATGCATGTGTAAATTGTTTTGGAGTTTATGTTTGTCAAAATTTTACCATATGGACCATTTTTACTTCAATTTCTCCAGACACAAACATGTTTTTACCCATGAATCTGTTGACCTCATTCAGAGACAAGCCCATCAAGTACAATTTACCCTTGAATATGTTGAGAACCTCATCTGTGGTGTATTGGTTAGCATGCTCACTTAGAGTGTAGTAGATCATGGAATCATGCGAAGGTTGGGTAAAACCAAAGACTATAAAATTGGTATTTGTTGCTTCTCTGCTAAGCACATAGCCTTAAGGAGAAAGAGCAAAGACTGGTTGGCTCGGAATCAGGATATTGTGCCAGAGTGGTGTGACTCGTCTATCCACGGACTGTTGTTACAGTGAGCTAGCACTATAAAAATCCAACTAAGTGTGTTGGTCTAGTTCAAAGTGGACTTCATCATCATTTCATTGTAAATTAACTTGTTCTCGCCATGATTATAAATGACTAATTGCTCAACCACTAACTGAATCTGTTGACCTCATTTAGAGACCAGTACACTAATTATAATTTACCCTTGAATCTGTTGACCTTCGTTCTTCCCGTCTTTTATATTCATCTTTCTTTCTTCTATCATCATCTCTCCTTCTATCGTCCTCTCTTCTCCTCCGTTCTTCTTCATGACGACTGTCCTCTACAGATCTCTGTTTCTCTGCCTCTTGTCTCTGACGATCTACCTCCATGCTCTGATTTTGACCCCCTTCTCCAAGCACCTGTACAGTTCTAACTTCAATAACATCTATTGGTGGTGGCATTTTTTGTGATGCCAATTCAAACTGGTCCATCTTTTCCTGTTTAATTTGGTGGGGTTGTAACATAATAAAGTTTTGTCCTTCCTCTATATTTCTCTGTTCTTCCTGTTTTCTCTTTTCTTCCTCTGGATCTTTTTCAAGGACATTCATGATAGTACGTGGGATACAAGCTTTCTGTAATAACACATTGTATATTATGAAAAGAAAGTTTAAACGGAGATGGTAAAAAATTCCACCAATATCAACAAAACAAACAATCACCTCTCATCTTGACCAAATATAACAATAATTTTAAACAGATTTGCTTAGATAATAAGAAATTGTTGTAAACAAATGAATGCATTATACAGGGGAAGCAACTCTTGAAAAGTCAATAAAGCCACAATATAACAGAAGTTTTATAATATATTTTAATGTATCTATAGAGGATATACAAATACAGAATTACTTATAATCAGTGTGTCACTAGTCAATAGGTTTTATATATAATAACTCTAGATGTATCCAATATACAATTTCATTTTTACTTTTATTTTCAAAACATATATTGTCAGAAAATATCAAGTTTATTTGTACAAGCTTTAGAAACAGGTATATATACAATATACGTACATTGTCGGTAAATATAAAATTTATTTGTACGAGCTTTAGAAACAGGCAGAATAGCGAGCCTTTGGCGAGCTTTTCATGCCTGTTTCGCAGCGAGTACAAATGAATTTGATATTTACCGACAATGTACGTATATTGTGTTTATCCTGCAATGTAAAAAAAGTCTGAAAACTTATCAGATTTAGACAAAAAGGACAGAAACAAGCGTCATTCCTCGCCTTTCATAAATGTTGTCAAGGGTGTCTTCTTTGTGGTCCGTGTTACATTAGTACCAGTTTCATACTTGTTTGCGCCCTCCGCAGTACATAGCTACAGGGTACCAGGAAAGTTTATTCGTAGGCTGAAAAGTTTATTCGTCTAGTACGAATAAAGCAAAAATTTATTCGTATAGCATATTTGTACAGCAAATGTACTGATTGCAGGATAAAAAAGAGTCTTTAGTCAGTTTTTCAAACCTGTTTCACTGCGAGTACAAAATAATTATATTTTTATTGACAAGGTACTTCTATCATGTACGTTGTGTTTATCTTACAATGTCAAAAAGTCTAAAACAACAGCAAAATTTTATTGAAAAGAGCAGAAACAAACTTCATTCCATTCACTCTGAATGCCGTTTTTTTTCAAGTCTGTTTTTTACTTTTACTGTTTCCTGCTGTTCCCTCCACATTAATCAGGTACCAGTAGATTGTTATTTGTATATTAGTATAATAAAGCTAAAATCTAATTCATTTTCAGGGGATTTCATGGTCATGATCGTATGGTAGTTGGATTTATAGCTATCTATGCAATCAGTGCCATATCACCACTAACGTTGTGAGTTTGAATTTCCCTCAAGGGAGGTGTACACGATACAACATTATGTGATAAAGTTTGTCAGTGACTTGTGGCAGGTCAGTGGTTTTCTCCGGGTACTCCGGTTTCCTCCACCAATAAAACTGACTGCCACGAAATAACTAAAATATTGTAGAAAGTGGCGTTAAACACCATTACCCTTTCCCCCAACCCTAATTTATTTCCATAGTTTTATTGTACAGCATATGTAATGATTAGCAGGATAAATAGAAACTACTCTTACTTGATGAGCTGTGAATGTGTTGACATGATCTAGTAAAGGCTCTCGTAACTCAGGACATGTGTCGAACACACTCTTTAACTGAGGTGCTGGTAACTGTAACATTACAGCAAATGACTGAGGCTTGGTACGTTGACAACATCGTATAAATCCTTCCCATACTTTCTTTTGCTTCCACACCTATCAAATAATATACATCCTTATAATCATATTGTCTTGATGAGGCAAATGAAGGGAAAAAATATGAACTTGCTTTATCCAAATCTTTCTGTGAGACAAGACATAGGTTTGATACAGTCACATTTGTTGGCACATGTCCAAAAAAGGATGTATATTTTAACACATTTGATCCTTATCTTCTTTGTGTTTTGAATGGTCATTACAGAGTGGTTCATTATTCTTGTGGCTCCTTAGATTGTCATTTTTTATTTCTTTTCATAATATCCCACCTAAATAATCTTTATTCTCATGTTATCCCAGTCCAATAATTGTTATTTTCATGTTATTCCTGCACATTTAATGTGATGTGTCAATCTGCTCCTCATCAACAGTGTGGAAAACCATTTTTTTCAAACACTCGCCAAAATGGCGAGTGGACTGAAACAAGTACTCGCCAAAATGAAATAGAGCTCGCCAATGTTTGGCGGGTGACATTTTCTTTTAACTCACCAACAAATACCAAATACCGTATTTTATGGACGATAGGTCGATATTTTTTTCCCTCAACACGCTGGCTTCGACCTATCGTCCACATCGACCTATACAAGGATGAAGTTAAAAAAATCTGGAATCCCTCAAAAAAATCTCGATAAAAATGACGATTTTGTTTACAGTATACCTTTATTTTGCTGTAGGTTTTTTTTCTGAATAAGAAGACTGAAATCAACGATGTTATTGGTGTTATTTTTTTTTTTAAATAAAGCAATAAAAGTATAGAGGGGGTGCAATTCTGGGAAAAAAATGTTCAACATCCGAAAAAAATCAATATTCAATGATTGAAGTGTTAGCAAAAATCAGTTCAATATTGTATTGTATAATAAAATATATACTATAAAAAAATGTATGTTGTTGAAAAAAAAATCACAGGGTGGATCGTTTTACAATATAAAATTATTATCACAAAATATCTAAATATAGCTATTACATAGCCTTTCCATCAAACACGAGCATGCGCACGAGGTTGTAGTAAACAATGGCGGTTGCATTACATCTCACAATAAACGTGGAGAACAAGCTTTTTATACAAAATATACTGGAAAATAATTATCGATTTCGTTAAACTAGAATGTTCTACACTTGAATTGGTCAATTAGGAACAAATAAAATAATCACCATGAGATAATCATTAAACACAGGTGAACTTCAGTCGGCACTTTAATATCCTGATCAGCTGATTGAAAATTTACTGGACCATTTTATTAATAGTACACAAATTATGTGATCGTCTCGATCACATAATTTGTGTACTATTAATAAAATGTTGGATAAATGGATAAATGACACAGTTAACAGAAAATTTAACTGTTTGGGAGCTATGATATTTTAAAGCTGTAAACCAGTTATCGTGGCGAGTGTTTTCAAGTTCCTACTCGCCTTACAACTGTTACTCGCCAGAATGGCGAGTATAAAGTGGATCTTACTCGCCACCCGAAATTTTCACTCGCCTATGGCGAGTTGGCGACCGGTCGTTTCCCACACTGCATCAATGTTACGTATAGCTTCATGTGTTATAAGTCTGGTACAAATACTATAAATCTCAAGTGTATAATGGACCATAAAACAATATTGATATAAAGGAATGTCTACCTGTTTTGTAATTAGTCTCTGTAAGATGTTTAACACAAATCCTATAAGTCTGGGGTGCATTGATAGAGACTGTAGAACAGTCCTCATGAAGAGTGTAGGTATAGGTGTCTGTTCCATCAATGTTTTCATCACAACAGCCAGAACCTCCTGTGTGTATACATTTTTCTCACTAAAGCACAAGTTTGTAGCTGAAATTGTACAAAATTTATAAGAGATTTAACTCATCATAGTAATTTGGGGAAAACATTAAAATTACTATAACTTAAAATGTTTTAAATAACTCAATAATGACAGATTAAGTAAGATAAAAGTTGTAAATAACTCAATAATGACAGATTAAGTAAGATAAAAGTTGTAAATAACTCAATAATGACAGATTAAGTAAGATAAAAGTTGTAAATAACTCAATAATGACAGATTAAGTAAGATAAAAGTTGTAAATAACTCAATAATGACAGATTAAGTAAGATAAAAGTTGTAAATAACTCAATAATGACAGATTAAGTAAGATAAAAGTTGTAAATAACTCAATAATGACAGATTAAGTAAGATAAAAGTTGTAAATAACTCAATAATGACAGATTAAGTAAGATAAAAGTTGTAAATAACTCAATAATGACAGATTAAGTAAGATAAAAGTTGTAAATAACTCAATAATGACAGATTAAGTAAGATAAAAGTTGTAAATAACTCAATAATGACAGAAGATAAAAGTTGTAAATAACTCAATAATGACAGATTAAGTAAGATAAAAGTTGTAATAGTTTGCCTATATAATCTAGTCCTCATTTGTTTTCAAACTAAATGTCATAAAGGGAAGATATATACAAAGCAAATTTTCTTTAATAAATTCAGCCGAACATTGACATCAGCTCACGAAAACCATGGATCTTTCATAAGGTTTTGACAAATTTGATAAGCCTGTATCGCTCTCCTGGTTGTGGTTTTCATTTGATGGGAAAAAAGTGTCTGTATTGGCTAATATTATGTTAATATGCAGGATGCCAAGCAGGGTACATCAGGCTAAGCTAGAACCCTAGATATAAATCATGTGATTCAAATGATGAACAAGAGGCTCACCTGGTTATTAATATAAAGTTTGTGTTCAATCAAGTCTATATTTTGAGAATTTTTTCAATCAATTTTTCCATAGGGTCCTATGTTAAGCTCGAACCCATGAAGAAAAGTTTGCAGACACCAGAAGCTGTAATTTGAAGGACAGACAATACCTTTGATTATTGTTTTCATATCACATTTGGTAGGATCTATGTTGTGAAGAGCAATCAACAATTCTACAGGTGATAAAGGTGAATTGTAGGCAGCATCTCCTGAAAATAAAAATAAATTACATTCAAGCTTATGTTGTCTAATATATCTTCATATTAATCATTTCTAAACTTTGTATCCCTTTTTATAAAATGACATACAATTTTAATTAACCTAATTTTTACTGCACCATATATTTTCAAACATAATTGATGCAGACCTACATAGAACATCTCTACTAATGTTAAACATGTGACTTGTGGCAGGTCAGTGGTTTTCTCCTGGTACTCCGGTTTCCTCCAATAATAAAACTGACCGCCACGATATAACTGAAATATTGTTGAAAGCGGCGCTAAACACCATAACCCTAACCCTAAATATGTGTTCCTTTCAATGAACACATCAATCTAGCTAAAATATCTGACTAAAAATATGTGTTCCTTTCAATGAACACATCAATCTAGCTAAAATATCTGACTAAAAATATGTGTTCCTTTCAATGAACACATCAATCTAGCTAAAATATCTGATTAAAAATATGTGTTCCTTTCAATGAACTTATCAATCTAGCTAAAATATCTGACTAAAAATATGTCTTCCTTTCAATGAACACATCAATCTAGCTAAAATATCTGACTAAAAATATGTGTTCCTTTCAATGAACACATCAATCTAGCTAAAATATTTGACTAAAAATATGTGTTCCTTTCAATGAACACATCAATCTAGATAAAATATCTGACTAAAAATATGTGTTCCTTTCAATGAACACATCAATCTAGATAAAATATCTGACTAAAAATATGTGTTCCTTTCAATGAACACATCAATCTAGCTAAAATATCTGACTAAAAATATGTGTTCCTTTCAATGAACACATCAATCTAGCTAAAATATCTGCCTAAAAATATGTCTTCCTTTCAATGAACACATCAATCTAGATAAAATATCTGACTAAAAATATGTGTTCCTTTCAATGAACACATCAATCTAGATAAAATATCTGACTAAAAATATGTCTTCCTTTCAATGAACACATCAATCTAGATAAAATATCTGACTAAAAATATGTGTTCCTTTCAATGAACACATCAATCTAGCTAAAATATCTGACTAAAAATATGTGTTCCTTTCAATGAACACATCAATCTAGCTAAAATATCTGACTAAAAATATAGTAAGAAGTAACAACTGTTTTCAATAGAGGGTTCAATAATCTGTATTGAGATACATTGATTGTGGGTTCATACTGACAATAACTTGACATACCATGAACTAGCAATCTGTTAAACACTTTAATAAATGTTCTTACTGACAATAACTTAACATTCCATGTCCTAGCAATCTGTTAAACACTTTAATAAATGTTCTTACTGACAATAACTTGACATACCATGTCCTAGCAAGCTGTTAAACACCTTAATAAAAGTTTTTACTGACAATAACTTAACATAACATGTCCTAGCAATCTGTTAAACACTTTAATAAATGTTCTTACTGACAATAACTTAACATACCATGTCCTAGCAATCTGTTAAACACTTTAATAAATGTTCTTATTGACAATAACTTGACATACCATGTCCTAGCAATCTGTTAAACACTTTAATAAATGTTCTTACTGACAATAACTTAACATACCATGTCCTAGCAATCTGTTAAACACTTTAATAAATGTTCTTACTGACAATAACTTGACATACCATGTCCTAGCAATCTGTTAAACACTTTAATAAATGTTCTTACTGACAATAACTTGACATACCATGTCCTAGTAGTCTGTTAAACACTTTAATAAATGTTCTTACTGACAATAACTTGACATACCATGTCCTAGTAGTCTGTTAAACACTTTAATAAATGTTCTTACTGACAATAACTTGACATACCATGTCCTAGTAGTCTCTTAAACACTTTAATAAATGTTCTTACTGACAATAACTTGACATACCATGTCCTAGTAGTCTGTTAAACACTTTAATAAATGTTCTTACTGACAATAACTTGACATACCATGTCCTAGTAGTCTGTTAAACACTTTAATAAATGTTCTTACTGACAATAACTTGACATACCATGTCCTAGTAGTCTGTTAAACACTTTAATAAATGTTCTTACTGACAATAACTTGACATACCATGTCCTAGTAGTCTGTTAAACACTTTAATAAATGTTCTTACTGACAATAACTTGACATACCATGTCTTAGCAATCTGTTAAACACCTTAATAAAAGTTTTTACTGACAATAACTTGACATACCATGTCCTAGTAGTCTGTTAAACACTTTAATAAATGTTCTTATTGACAATAACTTGACATACCATGTCCTAGTAGTTTGTTAAACACTTTAATAAATGTTCTTACTGACAATAACTTGACATACCATGTCCTAGTAGTCTGTTAAACACTTTAATAAATGTTCTTACTGACAATAACTTGACATACCATGTCCTAGTAGTCTGTTAAACACTTTAATAAATGTTCTTACTGACAATAACTTGACATACCATGTCCTAGTAGTCTGTTAAACACTTTAATAAATGTTCTTACTGACAATAACTTGACATACCATGTCCTAGTAGTCTGTTAAACACTTTAATAAATGTTCTTACTGACAATAACTTGACATACCATGTCCTAGTAGTCTGTTAAACACTTCAATAAATGTTCTTACTGACAATAACTTGACATACCATGTCCTAGTAGTCTGTTAAACACTTTAATAAATGTTCTTACTGACAATAACTTGACATACCATGTCCTAGTAGTCTGTTAAACACTTTAATAAATGTTCTTACTGACAATAACTTGACATACCATGTCTTAGCAATCTGTTAAACACCTTAATAAAAGTTTTTACTGACAATAACTTGACATACCATGTCCTAGTAGTCTGTTAAACACTTTAATAAATGTTCTTACTGACAATAACTTGACATACCATGTCCTAGTAGTTTGTTAAACACTTTAATAAATGTTCTTACTGACAATAACTTGACATACCATGTCCTAGTAGTCTGTTAAACACTTTAATAAATGTTCTTACTGACAATAACTTGACATACCATGTCCTAGTAGTTTGTTAAACACTTTAATAAATGTTCTTACTGACAATAACTTGACATACCATGTCCTAGTAGTCTGTTAAACACTTTAATAAATGTTCTTACTGACAATAACTTGACATTCCATGTCCTAGCAATCTGTTAAACACCTTAATAAAAGTTTTTACTGACAATAACTTGACATACCATGTCCTAGTAGTCTGTTAAACACTTTAATAAATGTTCTTACTGACAATAACTTGACATACCATGTCCTAGTAGTCTGTTAAACACTTTAATAAATGTTCTTACTGACAATAACTTGACATACCATGTCCTAGTAGTTTGTTAAACACTTTAATAAATGTTCTTACTGACAATAACTTGACATACCATGTCCTAGTAGTCTGTTAAACACTTTAATAAATGTTCTTACTGACAATAACTTGACATACCATGTCCTAGTAGTCTGTTAAACACTTTAATAAATGTTCTTACTGACAATAACTTGACATACCATGTCCTAGCAATCTGTTAAACACCTTAATAAAAGTTTTTACTGACAATAACTTGACATACCATGTCCTAGTAGTCTGTTAAACACTTTAATAAATGTTCTTACTGACAATAACTTGACATACCATGTCCTAGTAGTTTGTTAAACACTTTAATAAATGTTCTTACTGACAATAACTTGACATACCATGTCCTAGTAGTCTGTTAAACACTTTAATAAATGTTCTTACTGACAATAACTTGACATACCATGTCCTAGCAATCTGTTAAACACCTTAATAAAAGTTTTTACTGACAATAACTTGACATACCATGTCCTAGTAGTCTGTTAAACACTTTAATAAATGTTCTTACTGACAATAACTTGACATACCATGTCCTAGTAGTCTGTTAAACACTTTAATAAATGTTCTTACTGACAATAACTTGACATACCATGTCCTAGTAGTCTGTTAAACACTTTAATAAATGTTCTTATTGACAATAACTTGACATACCATGTCCTAGTAGTTTGTTAAACACTTTAATAAATGTTCTTACTGACAATAACTTGACATACCATGTCCTAGCAATCTGTTAAACACCTTAATAAAAGTTTTTACTGACAATAACTTGACATACCATGTCCTAGTAGTCTGTTAAACACTTTAATAAATGTTCTTACTGACAATAACTTGACATACCATGTCCTAGTAGTCTGTTAAACACTTTAATAAATGTTCTTACTGACAATAACTTAACATACCATGTCCTAGTAGTCTGTTAAACACTTTAATAAATGTTCTTACTGACAATAACTTGACATACCATGTCCTAGCAATCTGTTAAACACCTTAATAAAAGTTTTTACTGACAATAACTTGACATACCATGTCCTAGTAGTCTGTTAAACACTTTAATAAATGTTCTTACTGACAATAACTTGACATACCATGTCCTAGTAGTCTGTTAAACACTTTAATAAATGTTCTTACTGACAATAACTTGACATACCATGTCCTAGTAGTCTGTTAAACACTTCTTTGACTACAATAGGATTCAGTTTGATCAGCTTTGACAAAGCAGCAATCACCTCACTCTGTAAAACAAATATTGTATTGTAGAATTAGTTTTATAATTATAGAATACATGACAAGACTTAACACATTTGACACTTAAAAAGGTAACCTCTCCAGGAGATAGATTGAACATCGTAAAGACATCATCTGAGTAACCCAACAATTATATTCATAAAGTTTTGTTTCTGATATAAAAAAAATATAGTCTAAAAATCAAATACTCAAACAAAAAAAGAAAATTGCAATAGATGTCTCTTTATCAGTTAAACGATAACATGAGTTGCCATTGACGATGATTGTTAAATTATATAAAAAAGAATTTGTTATATTCTGAAATTTTTCAGGTATTCTTATATTCCTTAAAAAAATATAGTAGTGTCCATCTCCTGAATATCTTGACATTACAATTTTGCTTAAATTAATTTCCAAAATGTCATGATTTTCAATAAAGGACCATGTCTGCCGCAGCATGATATGACCGTATCAAGTAGACAAGGGCTTCCTCCTACACCAGTTTTACTGAAAATGAGATGTCAGACAATGTCAGAAAAACAAGTTGGAGAGAGAATTACCTTGGTTAATCCATTTAATACAGGAATAAGGAAACGAACATCTGGTACCCTCTTATGGTATAGATCTCTAACTCTCTCAACCAGTTCTGGAGATGGTGTAGCTAAAATACACAACAAAGCACATGTTAAACAAAAACAACATATTAAAATTTCATCAATCATTGGTAGACAAATTCTATACAGTACTATGTAACATTTTTAAACAGATTGATGGTTTTAAAGGATTTTGACAATTATTACTTTTTGTGTGTCTTGGTGATAAGTGATACACTAGTGACTAGTGTAATGTATCACCAAAGTGATACACTAGTGACTAGTGTAATGTATCACCAAAGTGACACACTAGTGAGTAGGGTAGTGTATCACCAAAGTGAAATAGTGTATCACCAGTGATACACTAGTGACTAGTGTAATGTATCACCAAAGTGAAATAGTGTATCACCAAAGTGATACACTAGTGAGTAGTGTAGTGTATCACCAAAGTGATACACTAGTGAATAGTGTAATGTATCACCAAAGTGATACACTAGTGATTAGTGTAATGTATCACCAAAGTGATACATTAGTGAGTAGTGTAGTGTATCACCAAAGTGATAACTAGTGACTAGTGTAATGTATCATCAAAGTGATAACTAGTGACATGTATCACCAGTGATAACTAGTGTAATGTATCACCAAAGTGATAACTAGTGACTAGCGTAATGTATCACCAAAGTGATAACTAGTGACTAGTGTAATGTATCACCAAAGTGATAACTAGTGACCAGTGTAATGTATCACCAAAGTGATAACTAGTGACTAGTGTAATGTATCACCAAAGTGATAACTAGTGTAATGTATCACCAAAGTGATAACCAGTGACTAGTGTAATGTATCACCAAAGTGATAACTAGTGACTAGTGTAATGTATCACCAAAGTGATAACTAGTGACTAGTGTAATGTATCACCAAAGTGATAACTAGGGACTAGTGTAATGTATCACCAAAGTGATAACTAGGGACTAGTGTAATGTATCACCAAAGTGATAACTAGTGACTAGTGTAATGTATCACCAAAGTGATAACTAGTGTAATGTATCACCAAAGTGATAACCAGTGACTAGTGTAATGTATCACCAAAGTGATAACTAGTGACTAGTGTAATGTATCACCAAAGTGATAACTAGTGACTAGTGTAATGTATCACCAAAGTGATAACTAGTGACTAGTGTAATGTATCACCAAAGTGATAACTAGGGACTAGTGTAATGTATCACCAAAGAAAAAAAGGTAAAAAAAAAAGATACAACAAACATCTAATTTTGATTGATTACCTGTAAATGTAAAAGTAAAATGATTGACCTGTCATCAAATAAATCTTAGATATAAAATTAGTAATTCTATTAAGGTGAGTTTCACTGCTTCATACAAAGTAGTCTATCATTCATTACCTCAAAATAATGTGTGACCTTCTAATACAATATCATTTTTCTTATAAATGATTTCTACAAAAAGTGATATTATGTGGACAGTACAGAATTTTGACTATGGTGTACAATATACCATTATGTCTTCTACACAGTGTTGTCTACGATACACAATACACAATTACGTATCGCACACAGTGTCATCTAGGGTGAACAGTAGTGTAATAGACAAGATACAGCGTTGCCTTTTGTGTACATCATTATGAATTAGACACAGTGGCTTCTTCACTTTACAATACACCTTTAAGTATTTTACACATTTTTTGTTAATGAAGAAAAAATAACTTTGTTTGAAACCAGTTCTGTAATGTAATAATCAGAAAATTATCCAAGAGAGTTCATCAAAGAAACATAAGATTATAATTTGATGATGTTTTGCCCAAAGACCCACCCCAGTAACAAATTCCTCCCTATATGATTAATTGCTTGTAAACTAGTTCTCATTATGAATATAGCTGAAAAACTGCTGACTTGATGTTAAATAACAGCCAGCCAATCAAATCAATCATGTGTATTTAGTTTATATGGAAATTCTTTTCACATATTAGTTTTTTTTCTCAAATTATTGAATTCGGGTAATATTTAAGACTGGATTTTCAACTGTTGTAAATGTAACCTTTGACCTGAGAAAAATTTTGCATATAAAAAGTTCATTCATTTATCATTCACCAAACCACATGCAATTCCCTGAGGAAATAAAGCTTTTTTTTCCTCTACCAAAATATTTGTTTAAAACTTTTTTAACAGATATATATGACTAGCACAAATGGCTATTTAAAATGGAAATCATGAGAGATTACCATATAGTTTAACTGGCCCGGTGGAATACTCTGAAATTATAACATCTAATTAATAAATATATTTCGCTAAAACAAGATGTCTGCTACTGACAGCAGACGTTTATGATATTGTACAAAAAATTCAGTCTAAGTGCTAACCCACTTGCCCGAAGCCAGACAAAAGTGAAAATTATGTAAAAATATGTTTGAATAAATAGATTTTTTTTTGTATATTTGGCTTTCAGACAAGTAGGTGAAAAAAATTAAGGCAAAGACTGAAAATTTGAAAATGACATGAGCAAGATTACACAATTATATACAATATACTATTTAATTAGCTGAGGTATAATATGCTTAATCCATACATATTAGTTGCAGCCCTTCGTCCATTGCCTAATTTACTGCAAATTTGAACAAGGTTCAGACATTACCTTCATTTTCTGCAGGTGTTATAAACTTTTTTCACTTATAAACAATATATTTTCATAATTCTAATGTTGTAAAAAGCAATAACATTTAGTACTATATTCTTTCATACAGTCATTCTTATTTGTCCACAGGAATTCTACTTTGTCACAGAATGTATACCAAACATCATGTGATATATATAAAACTTCCTGTGTATCTAAATATGTACTCTATCAGTTATTGCATATAGAAGATTTGATGTACCCTTTTCTGCTATAAATAGAGCTTTTCCAAAGGAGACAGTCCATATAAGACAGGGTTGCATGAAGATGTCTCCCATGGGTAACTGTCCAATCAAACTTATCGATTTGTTTGATGCCACAGTTGTATCAGTGGTAAACATCATCACTGCTTTGATGTCAAAATGGAAAATCATCTTGAAGAATGGCAAGTCTGTGGAATTCTACCATTGTATTGTATGGCTAAAATTGAAGATCAGGATATCATCCACTTGTATAAGAAATTCTACATCATTTTCAACCCTATTTTACCTTTATCTGTCAGGATATGTATCACTCTAGTAACTAATGTCTCTGCTCCTTTAGGACAACTCTCTACTAATGTTAATAGTTCAGGAGACTGCATACCCATTCCTTTAACCTGAAGAATAATAACATAAAATATAACTCTCTACTAATGTTAATAGTTCAGGAGACTGTATACCCATTCCTTTAACCTGAAGAATAATAACATATGATATAACCTTAAACCAATACCAGCAGATCCATCCCCACTTTCAGAGATATTTATTTCATATATGCCAAACCCTTTCCCACTTTATAATATATTCATCACATATTCTAGTAAAAGGCAATAAAATTTGTAAATAGATTTTAATAGAAATTTTGAAAAATCGTGGATAACATTTTTATTTACTCTTCATATGCATTGATATTAAAGATTGGTTTACATTTATATTTCTAACTTACAGGAGTCTCTAGCGTTCTGAGTATAGTACGCTTAATATCTGCCATAGCACCTGTATATATAACTGCTAGTCTGTAAAAAAAAAAAAAAAAAAATATGTATATAATAGTTCTCTGTTGTAGCCAAAACCCTTCTGTATTGTTATAAAATTCATTGTAGCCAAAACCCTTCTGTATTGTTATAAAATTCATTAGGTTCAGTCAACTATGGAAACTAATTGGTCAACAGATGGATGATGATGATGACTACGACACTCATAAAATAATACAATCACAAAAAAAAGGGTCATAATCCCTACAATGTGACTGACCTGTGGTTTCAGAGAAGAAATTTTAAATTTCAGGACACATTATTGTCAAAGCAGCCATGTTGAATTTCTGAATAAAACAAAAATACTAAATAATGACATTGCTATCAAGTTTGGTTCAAATTGCTACAGCGATTTTAAAGAAATATTGAAATGTGAAAAGATAATGAAAAAAGGATGATGACAAACAAAAAGTAATGACAATATTTTACCTTGACCCTGTGACCTAAACATTTAGAAGTACAAATCAGGTTGTTGTTCAAGTATTTCAAATATATGGTACATGTATATAACAATGTAAAATTAAAATAATTTTCTATATATTCTCAACAGTAATTTAATTATCTGTAATTTCAATATTTGTACATGGAGTGTGTGAAGTTCTATTTTATATGTTTTGTTTTTATTTTCTATTTATACATCAAGGTGATCATGATTAGTTGGTGGAGGAGCCCACGTTTACAAAGTAAACAACTGTTTCTATTTATACATCAAGGTGATCATGATTAGTTGGTGGAGGAGCCCACGTTTACAAAGTAAACAACTGTTTCTATTTATACATCAAGGTGATCATGATTAGTTGGTGGAGGAGCCCACGTTTACAAAGTAAACAACTGTTTCTATTTATACATCAAGGTGATCATGATTAGTTGGTGGAGGAGCCCACGTTTACAAAGTAAAGAACTGTTTCTATTTATACACCAAGGTGATCATGATTAGTTGGTGGAGGAGCCCACGTTTACAAAGTAAAGAACTGTTTCTATTTATACATCAAGGTGATCATGATTAGTTGGTGGAGGAGCCCACGTTTACAAAGTAAACAACTGTTTCTATTTATACATCAAGGTGATCATGATTAGTTGGTGGAGGAGCCCACGTTTACATATTAAACAACTGTTTCTATTTATACATCAAGGTGATCATGATTAGTTGGTGGAGGAGCCCACGTTTACAAAGTAAAGAACTGTTTTTATTTATACATCAAGGTGATCATGATTAGTTGGTGGAGGAGCCCATGTTTACAAAGTAAAGAACTGTTTTTATTTATACATCAAGGTGATCATGATTAGTTGGTGGAGGAGCCCACGTTTACAAAGTAAAGAACTGTTTCTATTTATACATCAAGGTGATCATGATTAGTTGGTGGAGGAGCCCACGTTTACACAGTAAAGAACTGTTTCTATTGATACATCAAGGTGATCATGATTAGTTGGTGGAGGAGCCCACGTTTACAAAGTAAAGAACTGTTTCTATTTATACATCAAGGTGATCATGATTAGTTGGTGGAGGAGCCCACGTTTACAAAGTAAAGAACTGTTTCTATTTATACATCAAGGTGATCATGATTAGTTGGTGGAGGAGCCCACGTTTACAGAGTAAAGAACTGTTTCTATTTATACATCAAGGTGATCATGATTAGTTGATGGAGGAGCCCACATTTACAAAGTAAAGAACTGTTTCTATTTATACGTCATGGTGATCATGATTAGTTGGTGGAGGAGCCCACGTTTACAAAGTAAAGAACTATTTCTATTTATACATCATGGTGATCATGATTAGTTGGTGGAGGAGCCCACGTTTACAAAGTAAAGAACTAAGTGTTGCTAAAATTCCTAGTGGAAACAATGAAGATCTGTCAATTTTACATGTGGAAATATTAGCTTTAATACAGTAAAATATCTATAAGTCTGAAGTATTATGTAGGCACATCCTAATTCTCTTATTATACTTTACATGTATGTTACGTTCTGTACTGATGTTTGGGATCAAACGAAAAACAATAAATACCATAATGTTGGAGCAAAACAATAAATACCATAATGTTGGAGCAAAACAATAAATACCATAATGTTGGAGAAAAACAATAAATACCATAATGTTGGAGCAAAACAATAAATACCATAATGTTGGAGCAAAACAATAAATACCATAATGTTGGAGCAAAACAATAAATACCATAATGTTGGAGCAAAACAATAAATACCATAATGTTGGAGCAAAACAATAAATACCATAATGTTGGAGAAAAACAATAAATACCATAATGTTGGAGCAAAACAATAAATACCATAATGTTGGAGCAAAACAATAAATACCATAATGTTGGAGCAAAACAATAAATACCATAATGTTGGAGCAAAACAATAAATACCATAATGTTGGAGCAAAACAATAAATACCATAATGTTGGAGAAAAACAATAAATACCATAATGTTGGAGCAAAACAATAAATACCATAATGTTGGAGCAAATCAATAAATACCATAATGTTGGAGCAATTCCAAAATTCAATTGCAAAATCAATACCTCTAACACACACCACTAACTTTTCTGGCTTGGTATATACAATAAAAAGTGGCAGTGTTAAACTAGCTTTATGAGCCCAAACCCGAGATATCTTTCAAAAACTTCTTTACAGAATGATAGTCAAAACGACATATTACCTGCATATCTTGGTAATATTACATGACCTTTGCACTTTAATTGTGATGTCATTGTATACAACCAATGATAATCAGTATAATAATAACAATAATGTTGACGTCGTCTGGTTATATACAATAATATTTCCCTTGTCTGATAACAAATTATATATCATCAGATTCACAATTTCACATACAGGTATATTGATGACATTTTATCTATCAATAATTCTAGATTTGCAGAATTTCTTCCATTGATATATCCTCCAGAGCTGGAAGTTAAAGAGACCACCGATACAGCTTCGTCCGCATCATTTTTGGACTTATACCTCGAATTTGACGACAGTGGTCAACTCAGTACTAAAATTTATGATAAGCGGGACGACTTCAATTTTAAAATCATAAATTTTCCAAACATGTGCAGCAATATACCAGCTTCTCCTGCATATGGTGTTTACATGTCGCAATTGATTCGCTATGCAAGGGCCAGTAGCAATTATTCTGATTTCCTGAAACGTCATCTTCATCTGAGAAACAGGCTACTGGACCAGGGCTATAAAAAGATTCGCCTTATTCGATCTCTTAAAAAGTTTATATTCCGATACCAATATCTTGTCGAAATATATTCCGTCTCTGCAGAAATAATTATAAGCGATGCATTTTCATATAGTGAAAATGTATAAAGATAAAGAAGTCCAAAATGTCAAGAATTTTTTTGTCAATGTGTGACGTAAAAGTATTTTTGACATTTACGTCACCGAATATGGTACTGCTTTGACAACTATTTTACCTATTTTGTTCCTGTATTTAAATACTGTTACAGTGACAGCCGGAACCTTTGAACCGTAATGAGAGCGGGAGGTTTGGCGCCTTAAAATCTGATTCAACCCACCATTTCTTTAGAAATGCCTGTACCAAGTCAGGGTCATTACGGTTTTCACAGTTTTCCGGTTGTTGACTGATTTTGTCTGTTTATATAATTATGAGTTTTGACTTTCCCTTTATAAGATTGTTCGGAGTTCGGTAATTTTGTTATTACCTTTATTCAGAAAATATTTTTGCTATTACTGGCCTCCTACAACCCTATTATATAATTATAAATGGTCAAATATTGTTCCCTTTCACTCTTTTACAAATACAAAAATGTGAAAACTTACTCATGTATAAGTTTGTGGTTAACAGGTAGTAATCCCAGATATAGATACAAGCACATCTTAATAACATCTTCTGACCAAGCATCTGGTATATACTCTGTCAATAATAATGTATCACTAGTAGCAATGATATACCAAAATTTCAATTAATATGAAATTATATTTCAATAATTTCAGTTGAGTGTTCATTTAAATTCCAATCAGATATATCCTGACTTATATTGAAAAAGAATTAATTTTTAGAAGTGGTATAATATTCCTTATATAAAACAAGTTTCACTCAGAAATAAATTAAACTTAATTTCCTGAGTAGCTATTTTATATTGTGCTATATGAAATATGATTTACCCGAGATGTGAACAAATGCTAACATCAGTGTGTATCAAAAAACATAATTAGTTTTATTGTCAAATGTAAAAGGTATATTCTGAAATATACAGAGTATATGTAATACTCAATACTAGCAGTTCTACTTCACATTTTGATATAGATAACATACATACCTTTGTTTCTCAAGTTGACAAACATCTCTGGTGGTGGCTTTGGATCTAACAAAAGTTTTAATGTTTTTTGGGCAAATTTCTGAATCGAAAAATAAAATTACTCTTAGTTAAGATCAATCAATTTTCAATGAAATGGCAAGTTTTAATAAACCATGAAAAAAAATTACTGGTAAAACTGCAATACATTAATTTGTTTACTTTTAATTAAAAAAAAAATTAATTAAAAACTTAAATAATGATAGCTTTTCAGGAACAAAAATGCTTGTTATATATTATTGTGTTTTCATTAAAATTGAAAATAACACCCCCCAAAAAAAAACAGTCCATACAAACAATATTCTATTACTGTAATAAATTAGATGTGTGTATTACCCTTAAATTATTTTTTACTTACTCTTTTTTTTACTTACTCTTCTTTTTACTTACTCTTTTTTTTTCACTTACTCTTTTTTTTACTTACTCTTTTTTTTTTACTTACTCTTTTTTTTACTTACTCTTTTTTTACTTACTCTTTTTTACACATTCTATTGCTAAACAAAATATTGCTACAGTAGTCCCTTCTTATAATACCACTCCCCCAAAAAATCCACTTCTCTTATCAGTCTAGATTTCAGATCCACTGAGATAGTAAAAATACTACTAAACTGTCCCCCTCAAGAGAAACCACCTCTCTTATAAGGCTATTTTCTCATTACAGAAAGGGTGACCTTTATAAGAGGGATGACTACTGTATTTTATTATTGTACATTTTGCTAGGATACTACATAAGTATTATGATATTAAATAATGTTTATATGTGCTTACCTCTATAGGTTCCCTGAGATTAGGATTTTCATATAGCTTCTTAGTTACTCTTATGGCTACACCTCTTATCTGTAAAATAGGTTAAACTATACATCATATATAAGGTTTTTACAAGTCAGGTTTAATTAATAATATTTTACTTCAAAGTAGAGAGCATTTATTTATTCTAACTATTAGAAAATAAATTGACCTATAGGCTATCTGTCATTGAAAACAGACCCAACATATGTAGACATCAAAGGTTTCCATGGATACAAAGCCAATATATGTAGATATCAACTTATCCTGTAGAAACAGACCAAACAAAAGCCATATCAAAGTTTTCCATGGAAACAGAACAAGCATAGGTAGACATTAAAATGCTCTGTGGAGCAGATCATATATAGGTAGACACAAATGGTTTCTGTGATTGTTGAAGAATTATTATAAAGCCACTGTTAAATAATGAGTTGAATATCTGATCTCTTTAAATAAGAAGATCATGTGAACAATCTGAAATTCTGGTTAAAATTAAAAATTAATGATATTCAGTCTTGGTTGATGTTCCTCATCTTGTATTAAAGACAGATTTGCTGTACTAACCTCAGGTTTATCATGAGAACAGGACTCTAACAATATAGATAGGAATCTAAGTCTGTGTTCAGGTCTTGTCAATATCAGGTCCTTCAAAGTATTTATACCTCCTACTACCTTGGACTAAACAAATAATTCTAACATTAAATGTATATAGGTTGTACGATAAATAATGGTGCATACTGTTTAATCTAAGGAGTGAGAGAGTAATTGTTGTTTAATGCCAACTTAGCAATTTTTCAGCTATTTCATGGTCAGAACAGGTTACATTTCAATGAGATGATGTCCACTAAACCAACACTCTTAATTGGATCTTTATAGTGCTAGCTTATTGAAACCAGAGGCTCTCAAGAGCCTGTATCGTTCACCTGGTAATAAAAAAAACCAATTGGTCCTATGTAAAAACTATGTCCTGCGTCATCTTGGAATTACGATCAACATAAAAAACACAAAGTTTGTAAAGGACCATCCAATGATTGATGCACAGTTTAGGTTCAATCAGTGCAATAGCTTCAGAGAAGAATATATTTCTGTATTTTCCCCATATGGTTCTGTGTTAATACTATGACCTGTGGTGGCAGCCATCTTGGATTTCCGATCGGCATAAAAAACAGGACCTTCCAATGATCATTCCTGGGCAGTTTGGTTTCAACTGTCCAAGTGGTTTCAGAGAAGAAGCATTTTGAAACATTTTTCCCATAGGGTCCAATGTTAAACTAAGTCTTGCCGTAGCCGCCATTTTGAATTTCATATCAGAATAAAAAACGTATATTTTGTAGGGGACCATTCAATGAACATTCATGCACAGTTTGGCTTTAATCATATTTGTAGTTTCTGAGAAGAAGGCATTTGAACATTTTCCCATAGGGTCCAATGTTAATCTATGTCCTGCGGTGGCGGCCATCTTGGATTTCCGACCGGCATAAAAAACCTTAAATTTGTAGAGGACCTTCCAATGATCATTCCTGGGCAGTTTGGTTTCAACTGTCCAAGTGGTTTCAGAGAAGAAGCATTTTGAAACATTTTTCCCATAGGGTCCAATGTTAAACTAAGTCCTGCCGTAGCCGCCATTTTGAATTTCATACCAGAACAAAAAACGTAAAGTTTGTAGAGGACCATCTAATGAACATTCATGTACAGTTTGGCTTTAATCATATTTGTAGTTTCTGAGAAGAAGGCATTTGAACATTTTCCCATAGGGTCCAATGTTAATCTATGTCCTGCGGTGGTGGCCATCTTGGATTTCCGACCGGCATAAAAAACACACACCTTGTAGAGGACCTTCCAATGATCATTCCTGGGCAGTTTGGTTTCAATTATCCAAGTGGTTTCAGAGAAGAAGCGTTTTGAAACATTTTTCCCATAGGGTCCAATGTTAAACTAAGTCCTGCCGTAGCCGCCATTTTGAATTTTATATCGGAACAAAAAACGCAAAGTTTGTAGAGGACCATCCAATGAACATTCATGTACAGTTTGGCTTTAATCATATTTGTAGTTTCTGAGAAGAAGGCATTTGAACATTTTCCCATAGGGTCCAATGTTAATCTATGTCCTGCGGTGGTGGCCATCTTGGATTTCCGACCGGCATAAAAAACAGAAACTTTGTAGAGGACCTTCCAATGATCATTCCTGGGCAGTTTGGTTTCAACTGTCCAAGTGGTTTCAGAGAAGAAGCATTTTGAAACATTTTTCCCATAGGGTCCAATGTTAAACTAAGTCCTGCCGTAGCCGCCATTTTGAATTTCATATCGGAACAAAAAACGTAAAGTTTGTAGAGAATCATCCAATGAACATTCATGTACAGTTTGGCTTTAATCATATTTGTAGTTTCTGAGAAGAAGGCATTTGAACATTTTCCCATAGGGTCCAATGTTAATCTATGTCCTGCGGTGGCGGCCATCTTGAATTTCCGATCGGCATAAAAAAACAGAAACTTTGTAGAGGACCTTCCAATGATCATTCCTGGGCAGTTTGGTTTCAATTATCCAAGTGGTTTCAGAGAAGAAGCGTTTTGAAACATTTTTCCCATAGGGTCCAATGTTAAACTAAGTCCTGCCGTAGCCGCCATTTTGAATTTCATACCAGAACAAAAAACGTAAAGTTTGTAGAGGACCATCTAATGAACATTCATGTACAGTTTGGCTTTAATCATATTTGTAGTTTCTGAGTAGAAGGCATTTGAATATTTTCCCATAGGGTCCAATGTTAATCTATGTCCTGCGGTGGCGGCCATCTTGGATTTCCGACCGGCATAAAAAACAGAAAATTTGTAGAGGACCTTCCAATGATCATTCCTGGGCAGTTTAGTTTCAACTGTCCAAGTGGTTTCAGAGAAGAAGCATTTTGAAACATTTTTCCCATAGGGTCCAATGTTAAACTAAGTCCTGCCGTAGCCGCCATTTTGAATTTCATACCAGAACAAAAAACGTAAAGTTTGTAGAGGACCATCTAATGAACATTCATGTACAGTTTGGCTTTAATCATATTTGTAGTTTCTGAGTAGAAGGCATTTGAACATTTTCCCATAGGGTCCAATGTTAATCTATGTATTGCGGTGGTGGCCATCTTGGATTTCCGATTGGCATAAAAAACATAAAATTTCTAGAGGACCTTCCAATGATCATTCCTAGGCAGTTTGGTTTCAATTATCCAAGTGGTTTCAGAGAAGAAGCGTTTTGAAACATTTTTCCCATAGGGTCCAATGTTAAACTAAGTCCTGCCGTAGCCGCCATTTTGAATTTCATACCAGAACAAAAAACGTAAAGTTTGTAGAGGACCATCTAATGAACATTCATGTACAGTTTGGCTTTAATCATATTTGTAGTTTCTGAGTAGAAGGCATTTGAATATTTTCCCATAGGGTCCAATGTTAATCTATGTCCTGCGGTGGCGGCCATCTTGGATTTCCGACCGGCATAAAAAACAGAAAATTTGTAGAGGACCTTCCAATGATCATTCCTGGGCAGTTTGGTTTCAACTGTCCAAGTGGTTTCAGAGAAGAAGCATTTTGAAACATTTTTCCCATAGGGTCCAATGTTAAACTAAGTCCTGCCGTAGCCGCCATTTTGAATTTCATACCAGAACAAAAAACGTAAAGTTTGTAGAGGACCATCCAATGAACATTCATGTACAGTTTGGCTTTAATCATATTTGTAGTTTCTGAGAAGAAGGCATTTGAACATTTTCCCATAGGGTCCAATGTTAATCTATGTCCTGCGGTGGCAGCCATCTTGGATTTCTGACCGGCATAAAAAACGGAAAATTTGTAGAGGACCTTCCAATGATCATTCCTGGGCAGTTTGGTTTCAACTGTCCAAGTGGTTTCAGAGAAGAAGCATTTTGAAACATTTTTCCCATAGGGTCCAATGTTAAACTAAGTTCTGCCGTAGCCGCCATTTTGAATTTCATATTGGAACAAAAAACCTTATGATTGTAGAGGACCATCCAATGAACATTCATGTACAGTTTGGCTTTAATCATATTTGTAGTTTCTGAGAAGAAGGCATTTGAACATTTTCCCATAGGGTCCAATGTTAATCTATGTATTGCGGTGGCGGCCATCTTGGATTTCCGATCGGCATAAAAAACATAAAATTTCTAGAGGACCTTCCAATGATCATTCCTAGGCAGTTTGGTTTCAATTATCCAAGTGGTTTCAGAGAAGAAGCGTTTTGAAACATTTTTCCCATAGGGTTCAATGTTAAACTAAGTCCTGCCGTAGCCGCCATTTTGAATTTCATACCAGAACAAAAAACGTAAAGTTTGTAGAGGACCATCCAATGAACATTCATGTACAGTTTGGCTTTAATCATATTTGTAGTTTCTGAGTAGAAGGCATTTGAATATTTTCCCATAGGGTCCAATGTTAATCTATGTCCTGCGGTGGTGGCCATCTTGGATTTCCAACCGGCATAAAAAACCTTAAATTTGTAGAGGACCTTCCAATGATCATTCCTGGGCAGTTTGGTTTCAACTGTCCAAGTGGTTTCAGAGAAGAAGCATTATGAAACATTTTTCCCATAGGGTCCAATGTTAAACTAAGTCCTGCCGTAGCCGCCATTTTGAATTTCATACCAGAACAAAAAACGTAAAGTTTGTAGAGGACCATCTAATGAACATTCATGTACAGTTTGGCTTTAATCATATTTGTAGTTTCTGAGTAGAAGGCATTTGAATATTTTCCCATAGGGTCCAATGTTAATCTATGTCCTGCGGTGGCGGCCATCTTGGATTTCTGACCGGCATAAAAAACGGAAAATTTGTAGAGGACCTTCCAATGATCATTCCTGGGCAGTTTGGTTTCAACTGTCCAAGTGGTTTCAGAGAAGAAGCATTTTGAAACATTTTTCCCATAGGGTCCAATGTTAAACTAAGTTCTGCCGTAGCCGCCATTTTGAATTTCATATCGGAACAAAAAACCTTAAGATTGTAGAGGACCATCCAATGAACATTCATGTACAGTTTGGCTTTAATCATATTTGTAGTTTCTGAGAAGAAGGCATTTGAACATTTTCCCATAGGGTCCAATGTTAATCTATGTATTGCGGTGGCGGCCATCTTGGATTTCCGATCGGCATAAAAAACATAAAATTTCTAGAGGACCTTCCAATGATCATTTCTAGGCAGTTTGGTTTCAATTATCCAAGTGGTTTCAGAGAAGAAGCGTTTTGAAACATTTTTCCCATAGGGTTCAATGTTAAACTAAGTCCTGCCGTAGCCGCCATTTTGAATTTCATACCGGAACAAAAAACGTAAAGTTTGTAGAGGACCATCTAATGAACATTCATGTACAGTTTGGCTTTAATCATATTTGTAGTTTCTGAGTAGAAGGCATTTGAATATTTTCCCATAGGGTCCAATGTTAATCTATGTCCTGCGGTGGCAGCCATCTTGGATTTCCGACCGGCATAAAAAACCTTAAATTTGTAGAGGACCTTCCAATGATCATTCCTGGGCAGTTTGGTTTCAACTGTCCAAGTGGTTTCAGAGAAGAAGCATTTTGAAACATTTTTCCCATAGGGTCCAATGTTAAACTAAGTCCTACCGTAGCCGCCATTTTGAATTTCATATCGGAACAAAAAACCTTAAGATTGTAGAGGACCATCCAATGAACATTCATGTACAGTTTGGCTTTAATAATATTTGTAGTTTCTGAGAAGAAGGCATTTGAACATTTTCCCATAGGGTCCAATGTTAATCTATGTCCTGCGGTGGTGGCCATCTTGGATTTCCGACCGGCATAAAAAACAAAAAATTTGTAGAGGACCTTCCAATGATCATTCCTGGGCAGTTTGGTTTCAACTGTCCAAGTGGTTTCAGAGAAGAAGCATTTTGAAACATTTTTCCCATAGGGTCCAATGTTAAACTAAGTCCTGCCGTAGCCGCCATTTTGAATTTCATATCGGAACAAAAAACCTTAAGATTGTAGAGGACCATCCAATGAACATTCATGTACAGTTTGGCTTTAATCATATTTGTAGTTTCTGAGAAGAAGGCATTTGAACATTTTCCCATAGGGTCCAATGTTAATCTATGTCCTGCGATGGCGGCCATCTTGGATTTCCGATCGGCATAAAAAACAGTAACTTGGTAAAGGACATTCCAATGATCATTCCTTTACAGTTTGGGTTCAGTCAGTTCATTAGTTTCGGAGAAGAAGATCTTTGAAATTTCAGCCAATCAGAGAATATTATTGGCCCTGGCAGCCATATTGAATATCCGACTGGAACGAAAAACAGTAACTTTGTAGAGGACCATCCAAGGAACATTCCTGCTAAGTTCGGTTCCAATCGGCCAAGTGGTTTCGGAGAAGAAGCTTGAAATGTGAAAAGTTTACAGACGACAGACGACAGACGACAGACGACGGACGCCAAGTGATGGCAATAGTTCACATGGACCTTTGGTCCAGGTGAACTAAAAACAGTCCATGGATAGACATGTCGCTCCACTGGGACACACTATTCTGATTCCTAACCAACCAGTTCTTACTCATTAATAATGTGTGCTTCACAGAGATACAACAAATACCAACTTGTGGAATGTTAAAATAACAAATAATTCTAATTGTATTTAATAATGTAAAAATGTAATTATATGTAAGTATTGAATGTATTTTTGTAGTTTTATAGGGTTGTAAAGTTTTGATAGAAGTACATCTTTTATATGAAGTGCTACTGCTAGATTTTATATACATAACATAAACCAACCTCATCTGTATAGAATCTCCTCAGTATCTCTAAAGCATTGTCAGTGATGGCCGGAGCTTCTAATAATAGTCTATGAAATAACCTGTTGTTGATAAAAAATCTAATTCTCTATATTTATGAAGATTTAAAGAGTTCTTGTATGTGTTGTGAATTTAGTTTTTAAATTTTATTCATAAAGTTTATACATGAAGGACAAAAGATGTAATCACCACTAATGTAAGGTTAATTCCTTATTGAGATTTACTTGTTACAACTAGAACTGAAACACTGTTTAAAGTGGTGTTAAATACCAAAAATCAATCAAAAAGGAAAACAGGATGGCTGTGAAAATCAGTCCTTACTTCTTTTGATCAATTTTTTGTTTTTCCTATTGGAAATATACTTGAGAAATTATAAAATAAATATTTCTTTAAAATCACTTCTTACATATATTTCAAATGATCTCAAATGTGAAATGAATTCTGATAAATTAAATAAGTGTATTCTATCTGTTAATTTTTGGTAGTCTTACCCTTGTGTTGGATGCTCTGGTCTCTCCATCAACCCTGATAATAGACGGGTCAGACATTCATCATAACTTGCCATAGATAATTTCTCATTACCCAACATGCTAGCACAGTATCCCTGACAGTTGGCATACTCTTGATACAACCAGGCAAACGCTAAATCTGAATGTATCCGTAAATCTTCAAATATGTATTCTTGTAGCACTATAAAATATAATATTGTTTTACTGAAATAAAACCAATCTAGATTCTAGAAATACTCAATAACATCAACTGATTTGAGAAAGGTTATTTACTGATCATATTCAATTTGTAAACAAAACTGTTTCTCGGTGGAAGAAAATGTCATCATATATAGCAATTATTCAAACCAAGATTTAGTAGATATGATTTTATCATAGAAAACATCTTGGTTTATTTCATCACATACTATGATCTAAACAGAGTATTTACAAATCCAGTTATGACAAGACCATCCCTAAACCCTAACTCTACCCTCATCCCTTATATGACAAACTGCATGTCAGTTCTCCATTCTCATACTCAAGTCTTAGGTTTTTCACTACTCCAAATAGCTTAAATCTGAAAAAAAAAAACTCAAACAAATATGTTCTAATTTTGACTTTACAAACTGCATAATTGAAAATTGATCATTCCATTCTAGACAGACAATACATAATTGTTATTGTTTCACTATAACTCGTCTGACTAACCAAACATATGATCATTCCATTCTAGACAGACAATACATAATTGTTATTGTTTCGCTAAACAAACATATAATTAACCAATAGATTTTATTAGGAACTTAAAAGATTTTTTTTAGTATATTTAACCATGTACTTTTGCAACAAAGTTAGCTGTTTTAAGATATTTGAGAGAAAAACAATTAAACCTATCTAAAACAGAACATCTTGAGGGAGAAATATTACAAGTCTGTAATCAAAACAACCATCAACATTGTTATAAAATATAATTATTTTTTATTTGTAGATTATAAGTATTTTTGTATAAAACTTACAATTTTTCAGTTCTCCACCAAACTGTGATGTTAAGCTGGCTAACAACTTAGTCCTGGCTTGTAAGGCATTTCCTTTAGCAGCACTTCCTACAAATATAAAGATTTCTATAACTTCAAAATTATGACACATGCATATGTACGTATATATCTCTTAATTCTTTTATCTTGGAAAAATATAATAAATAATTAAATAAATAAAACAGTGACTAACATTGGCATTGATGGCATAGAAATGATCTGGTCTTCTATCTCTTGTGCTGTCAAACCACCTGGAATAATATACGTAGCTTTCAAATTAAACAATAGTATTGTGAATTTATATAACAAATACCTTCTCTTCACTAACACATACATGTACAGTTATATCATGACTAACACATACATGTACAGTTATATCATGACTAACACATACATGTACAGTTATATCATGACTAACACATACATGTACAGTTGTATCATGACTAACACATACATGTACAGTTATATCATGACTAACACATACATGTACTGTTATATTATGACTAACACATACATGTACTGTTATATTATGACTAACACGTACATGTACTGTTATATCATGACTAACACATACACGTACTGTTATATTATGACTAACACATACATGTACTGTTATATCATGACTAACACATACATGTACAGTTATATCATGACTAACACATACATGTACTGTTATATTATGACTAACACATACATGTACAGTTATATCATGACTAACACATACATGTACAGTTATATCATGACTAACACATACATGTACTGTTATATTATGACTAACACATACATGTACAGTTATATCATGACTAACACATACATGTACTGTTATATTATGACTAACAAATACATGTACTGTTATATTATGACTAACACATACATGTACTGTTATATTATGACTAACACATACATGTACTGTTATATCATGACTAACACATACATGTACTGTTATATGATGACTAACACATACATGTACAGTTATATCATGACTAACACATACATGTACAGTTATATTATGACTAACACATACATGTACTGTTATATTATGACTAACACATACATGTACTGTTATATCATGACTAACACATACATGTACTGTTATATCATGACTAACACATATATGTACTGTTATATCATGACTAACACATACATGTACAGTTATATTATGACTAACACATACATGTACTGTTATATCATGACTAACACATACATGTACTGTTATATCATGACTAACACATACATGTACTGTTATATCATGACTAACACATACATGTACAGTTATATCATGACTAACACATACATGTACTGTTATATCATGACTAACACATACATGTACTGTTATATTTTGACTAACACATACATGTACTGTTATATCATGACTAACACATACATGTACTGTTATATCATGACTAACACATACATGTACTGTTATATTATGACTAACACATACATGTACTGTTATATCATGACTAACACATACATGTACTGTTATATCATGACTAACACATACATGTACTGTTATATTATGACTAACACATACATGTACTGTTATATTATGACTAACACATACATGTACTGTTATATTATGACTAACACATACATGTACTGTTATATTATGACTAACACATACATGTACTATTATATTATGACTAACACATACATGTACTGTTATATCATGACTAACACATACATGTACTGTTATATTATGACTAACACATACATGTACTGTTATATTATGACTAACACATACATGTACTGTTATATTATGACTAACACATACATGTACTGTTATATTATGACTAACACATACATGTACTGTTATATCATGACTAACACATACATGTAGTTATATTATGACTAACACATACATGTACAGTTATATTATGACTAACACATACATGTACTGTTATATTATGACTAACACATACATGTACTGTTATATTATGACTAACACATACATGTACTGTTATATTATGACTAACACATACATGTACAGTTATATTATGACTAACACATACATGTACTGTTATATTATGACTAACACATACATGTACTGTTATATTATGACTAACACATACATGTCCTGTTATATCATGACTAACACATACATGTAGTTATATTATGACTAACACATACATGTACAGTTATATTATGACTAACACATACATGTACTGTTATATTATGACTAACACATACATGTACTGTTATATCATGACTAACACATACATGTAGTTATATTATGACTAACACATACATGTACAGTTATATTATGACTAACACATACATGTACTGTTATATTATGACTAACACATACATGTACTGTTATATTATGACTAACACATACATGTACTGTTATATCATGACTAACACATACATGTAGTTATATTATGACTAACACATACATGTACAGTTATATTATGACTAACACATACATGTACTGTTATATTATGACTAACACATACATGTACTGTTATATGATGACTAACACATACATGTACTGTTATATCATGACTAACACATACATGTACTGTTATATTATGACTAACACATACATGTACTGTTATATTATGACTAACACATACATGTACTGTTATATTATGACTAACACATACATGTACTGTTATATCATGACTAACACATACATGTAGTTATATTATGACTAACACATACATGTACAGTTATATTATGACTAACACATACATGTACTGTTATATTATGACTAACACATACATGTACTGTTATATTATGACTAACACATACATGTACTGTTATATCATGACTAACATATACATGTACTGCTATATCATGACTAACACATACATGTAGTTATATTATGACTAACACATACATGTACAGTTATATTATGACTAACACATACATGTACTGTTATATCATGACTAACACATACATGTACTGTTATATCATGACTAACACATACATGTACTGTTATATTATGACTAACACATACATGTACTGTTATATTATGACTAACACATACATGTACTGTTATATTATGACTAACACATACATGTACTGTTATATCATGACTAACACATACATGTACTGTTATATCATGACTAACACATACATGTAGTTATATTATGACTAACACATACATGTACAGTTATATTATGACTAACACATACATGTACTGTTATATCATGACTAACACATACATGTACTGTTATATTATGACTAACACATACAGGTAGTTATATTATGACTAACACATACATGTAGTTATATTATGACTAACACATACATGTACTTTTATATTATGACTAACACATACATGTACTGTTATATCATGACTAACACATACATGTAGTTATATTATGACTAACACATACATGTACAGTTATATTATGACTAACACATACATGTACTGTTATATCATGACTAACACATACATGTACTGTTATATCATGACTAACACATACATGTACTGTTATATCATGACTAACACATACATGTACTGTTATATCATGACTAACACATACATGTAGTTATATTATGACTAACACATACATGTACAGTTATATTATGACTAACACATACATGTACTGTTATATCATGACTAACACATACATGTAGTTATATTATGACTAACACATACATGTAGTTATATTATGACTAAAACATACATGTAATGTTATATCATGACTAACACATACATGTACTTTTATATCATGACTAACACATACATGTAGTTATATTATGACTAACACATACATGTACAGTTATATTATGACTAACACATACATGTACTGTTATATCATGACTAACACATACATGTACTGTTATATTATGACTAACACATACATGTACTGTTATATTATGACTAACACATACATGTACTGTTATATTATGACTAACACATACATGTACTGTTATATCATGACTAACACATACATGTACTGTTATATCATGACTAACACATACATGTAGTTATATTATGACTAACACATACATGTACAGTTATATTATGACAAACACATACATGTACTGTTATATCATGACTAACACATACATGTACTGTTATATTATGACTAACACATACAGGTAGTTATATTATGACTAACACATACATGTAGTTATATTATGACTAACACATACATGTACTTTTATATTATGACTAACACATACATGTACTGTTATATCATGACTAACACATACATGTAGTTATATTATGACTAACACATACATGTACAGTTATATTATGACTAACACATACATGTACTGTTATATCATGACTAACACATACATGTACTGTTATATCATGACTAACACATACATGTACTGTTATATCATGACTAACACATACATGTACTGTTATATCATGACTAACACATACATGTAGTTATATTATGACTAACACATACATGTACTGTTATATCATGACTAACACATACATGTAGTTATACTATGACTAACACATACATGTAGTTACATTATGACTAACACATACATGTACTGTTATATTATGACTAACACATACATGTACTGTTATATTATGACTAACACATACATGTACTGTTATATTATGACTAACACATACATGTACTGTTATATCATGACTAACACATACATGTAGTTATATTATGACTAACACATACATGTACTGTTATATTATGACTAACACATACATGTACTGTTATATTATGACTAACACATACATGTACTGTTATATTATGACTAACACATACATGTACTGTTATATCATGACTAACACATACATGTACTGTTATATCATGACTAACACATACATGTAGTTATATTATGACTAACACATACATGTAGTTATATTATGACTAACACATACATGTACAGTTGTATTATGACTAACACATACATGTACTGTTATATCATGACTAACACATACATGTACTGTTATATTATGACTAACACATACATGTACTGTTATATTATGACTAACACATACATGTACTGTTATATTATGACTAACACATACACGTACTGTTATATTATGACTAACACATACATGTACTGTTATATTATGACTAACACATACATGTACTGTTATATCATGACTAACACATACATGTACTGTTATATTATGACTAACACATACATGTACAGTTATATCATGACTAACACATACATGTACTGTTATATCATGACTAACACATACATGTAGTTATATTATGACTAACACATACATGTACAGTTATATTATGACTAACACATACATGTACTGTTATATTATGACTAACACATACATGTACTGTTATATCATGACTAACACATACATGTAGTTATATTATGACTAACACATACATGTACAGTTATATTATGACTAACACATACATGTACTGTTATATTATGACTAACACATACATGTACTGTTATATTATGACTAACACATACATGTACTGTTATATCATGACTAACACATACATGTAGTTATATTATGACTAACACATACATGTACAGTTATATTATGACTAACACATACATGTACTGTTATATTATGACTAACACATACATGTACTGTTATATTATGACTAACACATACATGTACTGTTATATCATGACTAACACATACATGTACTGTTATATTATGACTAACACATACATGTACTGTTATATTATGACTAACACATACATGTACTGTTATATCATGACTAACACATACATGTACTGTTATATCATGACTAACACATACATGTACTGTTATATTATGACTAACACATACATGTACTGTTATATCATGACTAACACATACATGTACTGTTATATCATGACTAACACATACATGTAGTTATATTATGACTAACACATACATGTACAGTTATATTATGACTAACACATACATGTACTGTTATATTATGACTAACACATACATGTACAGTTATATTATGACTAACACATACATGTACTGTTATATTATGACTAACACATACATGTACTGTTATATTATGACTAACACATACATGTACTGTTATATTATGACTAACACATACATGTACTGTTATATCATGACTAACACATACATGTAGTTATATTATGACTAACACATACATGTACAGTTATATTATGACTAACACATACATGTACTGTTATATTATGACTAACACATACATGTACTGTTATATTATGACTAACACATACATGTACTGTTATATCATGACTAACACATACATGTAGTTATATTATGACTAACACATACATGTACAGTTATATTATGACTAACACATACATGTACTGTTATATTATGACTAACACATACATGTACTGTTATATTATGACTAACACATACATGTACTGTTATATCATGACTAACACATACATGTACTGTTATATTATGACTAACACATACATGTACTGTTATATTATGACTAACACATACATGTACTGTTATATTATGACTAACACATACATGTACTGTTATATTATGACTAACACATACATGTACTGTTATATCATGACTAACACATACATGTAGTTATATTATGACTAACACATACATGTACAGTTATATTATGACTAACACATACATGTACTGTTATATTATGACTAACACATACATGTACTGTTATATTATGACTAACACATACATGTACTGTTATATCATGACTAACACATACATGTACTGTTATATCATGACTAACACATACATGTAGTTATATTATGACTAACACATACATGTACAGTTATATTATGACTAACACATACATGTACTGTTATATCATGACTAACACATACATGTACTGTTATATTATGACTAACACATACATGTACTGTTATATTATGACTAACACATACATGTACTGTTATATTATGACTAACACATACATGTACTGTTATATTATGACTAACACATACATGTACTGTTATATCATGACTAACACATACATGTACTGTTATATCATGACTAACACATACATGTAGTTATATTATGACTAACACATACATGTACAGTTATATTATGACTAACACATACATGTACTGTTATATCATGACTAACACATACATGTACTGTTATATTATGACTAACACATACAGGTAGTTATATTATGACTAACACATACATGTAGTTATATTATGACTAATACATACATGTACTTTTATCTTATGACTAACGCATACATGTACTGTTATATCATGACTAACACATACATGTAGTTATATTATGACTAACACATACATGTACTGTTATATCATGACTAACACATACATGCACTGTTATATCATGACTAACACATACATGTACTGTTATATCATGACTAACACATACATGTACTGTTATATCATGACTAACACATACATGTAGTTATATTATGACTAACACATACATGTACAGTTATATTATGACTAACACATACATGTACTGTTATATCATGACTAACACATACATGTAGTTATATTATGACTAACACATACATGTAGTTATATTATGACTAACACATACATGTACTGTTATATTATGACTAACACATACATGTACTGTTATATTATGACTAACACATACATGTACTGTTATATTATGACTAACACATACATGTACTGTTATATCATGACTAACACATACATGTAGTTATATTATGACTAACACATACATGTACAGTTATATTATGACTAACACATACATGTACTGTTATATTATGACTAACACATACATGTACTGTTATATTATGACTAACACATACATGTACTGTTATATCATGACTAACACATACATGTACTGTTATATCATGACTAACACATACATGTAGTTATATTATGACTAACACATACATGTACAGTTGTATTATGACTAACACATACATGTACTGTTATATTATGACTAACACATACATGTACTGTTATATTATGACTAACACATGCATGTACTGTATGTACTGTTATATTATGACTAACACATACATGTACTGTTATATTATGACTAACACATACATGTACTGTATGTACTGTTATATTATGACTAACACATACATGTACTGTTATATTATGACTAACACATACATGTACTGTTATATCATGACTAACACATACATGTACTGTTATATCATGACTAACACATACATGTAGTTATATTATGACTAACACATACATGTACAGTTGTATTATGACTAACACATACATGTACTGTTATATCATGACTAACACATACATGTACAGTTATATTATGACTAACACATACATGTACTGTTATATTATGACTAACACATACATGTACTGTATGTACTGTTATATTATGACTAACACATACATGTACTGTTATATCATGACTAACACATACATGTAGTTATATTATGACTAACACATACATGTACTGTTATATTATGACTAACACATACATGTACTGTTATATCATGACTAACACATGCATGTACTGTTATATCATGACTAACACATACATGTACTGTTATATCATGACTAACACATACATGTACTGTTATATCATGACTAACACATACATGTAGTTATATTATGACTAACACATACATGTACAGTTATATTATGACTAACACATACATGTACTGTTATATCATGACTAACACATACATGTAGTTATATTATGACTAACACATACATGTACAGTTATATTATGACTAACACATACATGTACTGTTATATCATGACTAACACATACATGTACTGTTATATCATGACTAACACATACATGTACTGTTATATCATGACTAACACATACATGTAGTTATATTATGACTAACACATACATGTACTGTTATATTATGACTAACACATACATGTACTGTTATATTATGATTAACACATACATGTACAGTTATATCATGACTAACACATACATGTAGTTATATTATGACTAACACATACATGTACAGTTATATTATGACTAACACATACATGTACTGTTATATTATGACTAACACATACATGTACTGTTATATTATGACTAACACATACATGTACTGTTATATCATGACTAACACATACATGTACTGTTATATCATGACTAACACATACATGTAGTTATATTATGACTAACACATACATGTACAGTTATATTATGACTAACACATACATGTACTGTTATATCATGACTAACACATACATGTACTGTTATATTATGACTAACACATACATGTACTGTTATATTATGACTAACACATACATGTACTGTTATATCATGACTAACACATACATGTACTGTTATATCATGACTAACACATACATGTAGTTATATTATGACTAACACATACATGTACAGTTATATTATGACTAACACATACATGTACTGTTATATCATGACTAACACATACATGTACTGTTATATTATGACTAAAACATACATGTAGTTATATTATGACTAACACATACATGTAGTTATATTATGACTAACACATTCATGTACTGTTATATTATGACTAACACATACATGTACTGTTATATCATGACTAACACATACATGTAGTTATATTATGACTAACACATACATGTAGTTATATTATGACTAACACATACATGTACTGTTATATTATGACTAACACATACATGTACTGTTATATTATGACTAACACATACATGTACTGTTATAGTATGACTAACACATACATGTACTTTTATATCATGACTAACACATACATGTAGTTATATTATGACTAACACATACATGTACAGTTATATTATGACTAACACATACATGTACTGTTATATTATGACTAACACATACATGTACTGTATGTACTGTTATATTATGACTAACACATACATGTACTGTTATATCATGACTAACACATACATGTAGTTATATTATGACTAACACATACATGTACAGTTATATTATGACTAACACATACATGTACTGTTATATCATGACTAACACATACATGTACTGTTATATCATGACTAACACATACATGTACTGTTATATCATGACTAACACATACATGTACTGTTATATCATGACTAACACATACATGTACTGTTATATCATGACTAACACATACATGTAGTTATATTATGACTAACACATACATGTACAGTTATATTATGACTAACACATACATGTACTGTTATATCATGACTAACACATACATGTACTGTTATATTATGACTAACACATACATGTAGTTATATAATGACTAACACATACATGTAGTTATATTATGACTAACACATACATGTACTGCTATATTATGACTAACACATACATGTAGTTATATTATGACTAACACATACATGTACTGTTATATTATGACTAACACATACATGTACTGTTATATCATGACTAACACATACATGTAGTTATATTATGACTAACACATACATGTACAGTTATATTATGACTAACACATACATGTACTGTTATATCATGACTAACACATACATGTACTGTTATATCATGACTAACACATACATGTACTGTTATATCATGACTAACACATACATGTAGTTATATTATGACTAACACATACATGTACTGTTATATTATGACTAACACATACATGTACTGTTATATCATGACTAACACATACATGTACTGTTATATCATGACTAACACATACATGTAGTTATATTATGACTAACACATACATGTACAGTTGTATTATGACTAACACATACATGTACTGTTATATCATGACTAACACATACATGTACTGTTATATTATGACTAACACATACATGTACTGTTATATTATGACTAACACATGCATGTACTGTATGTACTGTTATATTATGACTAACACATACATGTACTGTTATATTATGACTAACACATACATGTACTGTTATATTATGACTAACACATACATGTACTGTTATATTATGACTAACACATACATGTACTGTTATATCATGACTAACACATACATGTACTGTTATATCATGACTAACACATACATGTAGTTATATTATGACTAACACATACATGTACAGTTATATTATGACTAACACATACATGTACTGTTATATTATGACTAACACATACATGTACTGTTATATTATGACTAACACATACATGTACTGTTATATCATGACTAACACATACATGTACTGTTATATTATGACTAACACATACATGTACTGTTATATTATGACTAACACATACATGTACTGTTATATTATGACTAACACATACATGTACTGTTATATTATGACTAACACATACATGTACTGTTATATCATGACTAACACATACATGTAGTTATATTATGACTAACACATACATGTACAGTTATATTATGACTAACACATACATGTACTGTTATATTATGACTAACACATACATGTACTGTTATATTATGACTAACACATACATGTACTGTTATATCATGACTAACACATACATGTACTGTTATATCATGACTAACACATACATGTAGTTATATTATGACTAACACATACATGTACAGTTATATTATGACTAACACATACATGTACTGTTATATCATGACTAACACATACATGTACTGTTATATTATGACTAACACATACATGTACTGTTATATTATGACTAACACATACATGTACTGTTATATTATGACTAACACATACATGTACTGTTATATTATGACTAACACATACATGTACTGTTATATCATGACTAACACATACATGTACTGTTATATCATGACTAACACATACATGTAGTTATATTATGACTAACACATACATGTACAGTTATATTATGACTAACACATACATGTACTGTTATATCATGACTAACACATACATGTACTGTTATATTATGACTAACACATACAGGTAGTTATATTATGACTAACACATACATGTAGTTATATTATGACTAATACATACATGTACTTTTATCTTATGACTAACGCATACATGTACTGTTATATCATGACTAACACATACATGTAGTTATATTATGACTAACACATACATGTACTGTTATATCATGACTAACACATACATGCACTGTTATATCATGACTAACACATACATGTACTGTTATATCATGACTAACACATACATGTACTGTTATATCATGACTAACACATACATGTAGTTATATTATGACTAACACATACATGTACAGTTATATTATGACTAACACATACATGTACTGTTATATCATGACTAACACATACATGTAGTTATATTATGACTAACACATACATGTAGTTATATTATGACTAACACATACATGTACTGTTATATTATGACTAACACATACATGTACTGTTATATTATGACTAACACATACATGTACTGTTATATTATGACTAACACATACATGTACTGTTATATCATGACTAACACATACATGTAGTTATATTATGACTAACACATACATGTACAGTTATATTATGACTAACACATACATGTACTGTTATATTATGACTAACACATACATGTACTGTTATATTATGACTAACACATACATGTACTGTTATATCATGACTAACACATACATGTACTGTTATATCATGACTAACACATACATGTAGTTATATTATGACTAACACATACATGTACAGTTGTATTATGACTAACACATACATGTACTGTTATATTATGACTAACACATACATGTACTGTTATATTATGACTAACACATGCATGTACTGTATGTACTGTTATATTATGACTAACACATACATGTACTGTTATATTATGACTAACACATACATGTACTGTATGTACTGTTATATTATGACTAACACATACATGTACTGTTATATTATGACTAACACATACATGTACTGTTATATCATGACTAACACATACATGTACTGTTATATCATGACTAACACATACATGTAGTTATATTATGACTAACACATACATGTACAGTTGTATTATGACTAACACATACATGTACTGTTATATCATGACTAACACATACATGTACAGTTATATTATGACTAACACATACATGTACTGTTATATTATGACTAACACATACATGTACTGTATGTACTGTTATATTATGACTAACACATACATGTACTGTTATATCATGACTAACACATACATGTAGTTATATTATGACTAACACATACATGTACTGTTATATTATGACTAACACATACATGTACTGTTATATCATGACTAACACATGCATGTACTGTTATATCATGACTAACACATACATGTACTGTTATATCATGACTAACACATACATGTACTGTTATATCATGACTAACACATACATGTAGTTATATTATGACTAACACATACATGTACAGTTATATTATGACTAACACATACATGTACTGTTATATCATGACTAACACATACATGTAGTTATATTATGACTAACACATACATGTACAGTTATATTATGACTAACACATACATGTACTGTTATATCATGACTAACACATACATGTACTGTTATATTATGACTAACACATACATGTACTGTTATATTATGACTAACACATACATGTACTGTTATATCATGACTAACACATACATGTACTGTTATATTATGACTAACACATACATGTACTGTTATATTATGACTAACACATACATGTACTGTTATATTATGACTAACACATACATGTACTGTTATATTATGACTAACACATACATGTACTGTTATATCATGACTAACACATACATGTAGTTATATTATGACTAACACATACATGTACAGTTATATTATGACTAACACATACATGTACTGTTATATTATGACTAACACATACATGTACTGTTATATTATGACTAACACATACATGTACTGTTATATCATGACTAACACATACATGTACTGTTATATCATGACTAACACATACATGTAGTTATATTATGACTAACACATACATGTAGTTATATTATGACTAACACATACATGTACTGTTATATCATGACTAACACATACATGTACTGTTATATTATGACTAACACATACATGTACTGTTATATTATGACTAACACATACATGTACTGTTATATTATGACTAACACATACATGTACTGTTATATTATGACTAACACATACATGTACTGTTATATCATGACTAACACATACATGTACTGTTATATCATGACTAACACATACATGTAGTTATATTATGACTAACACATACATGTACAGTTATATTATGACTAACACATACATGTACTGTTATATCATGACTAACACATACATGTACTGTTATATTATGACTAACACATACAGGTAGTTATATTATGACTAACACATACATGTAGTTATATTATGACTAATACATACATGTACTTTTATCTTATGACTAACGCATACATGTACTGTTATATCATGACTAACACATACATGTAGTTATATTATGACTAACACATACATGTACTGTTATATCATGACTAACACATACATGCACTGTTATATCATGACTAACACATACATGTACTGTTATATCATGACTAACACATACATGTACTGTTATATCATGACTAACACATACATGTAGTTATATTATGACTAACACATACATGTACAGTTATATTATGACTAACACATACATGTACTGTTATATCATGACTAACACATACATGTAGTTATATTATGACTAACACATACATGTAGTTATATTATGACTAACACATACATGTACTGTTATATTATGACTAACACATACATGTACTGTTATATTATGACTAACACATACATGTACTGTTATATTATGACTAACACATACATGTACTGTTATATCATGACTAACACATACATGTAGTTATATTATGACTAACACATACATGTACAGTTATATTATGACTAACACATACATGTACTGTTATATTATGACTAACACATACATGTACTGTTATATTATGACTAACACATACATGTACTGTTATATCATGACTAACACATACATGTACTGTTATATCATGACTAACACATACATGTAGTTATATTATGACTAACACATACATGTACAGTTGTATTATGACTAACACATACATGTACTGTTATATTATGACTAACACATACATGTACTGTTATATTATGACTAACACATGCATGTACTGTATGTACTGTTATATTATGACTAACACATACATGTACTGTTATATTATGACTAACACATACATGTACTGTATGTACTGTTATATTATGACTAACACATACATGTACTGTTATATTATGACTAACACATACATGTACTGTTATATCATGACTAACACATACATGTACTGTTATATCATGACTAACACATACATGTAGTTATATTATGACTAACACATACATGTACAGTTGTATTATGACTAACACATACATGTACTGTTATATCATGACTAACACATACATGTACAGTTATATTATGACTAACACATACATGTACTGTTATATTATGACTAACACATACATGTACTGTATGTACTGTTATATTATGACTAACACATACATGTACTGTTATATCATGACTAACACATACATGTAGTTATATTATGACTAACACATACATGTACTGTTATATTATGACTAACACATACATGTACTGTTATATCATGACTAACACATGCATGTACTGTTATATCATGACTAACACATACATGTACTGTTATATCATGACTAACACATACATGTACTGTTATATCATGACTAACACATACATGTAGTTATATTATGACTAACACATACATGTACAGTTATATTATGACTAACACATACATGTACTGTTATATCATGACTAACACATACATGTAGTTATATTATGACTAACACATACATGTACAGTTATATTATGACTAACACATACATGTACTGTTATATCATGACTAACACATACATGTACTGTTATATCATGACTAACACATACATGTACTGTTATATCATGACTAACACATACATGTAGTTATATTATGACTAACACATACATGTACTGTTATATTATGACTAACACATACATGTACTGTTATATTATGACTAACACATACATGTACAGTTATATCATGACTAACACATACATGTAGTTATATTATGACTAACACATACATGTACAGTTATATTATGACTAACACATACATGTACTGTTATATTATGACTAACACATACATGTACTGTTATATTATGACTAACACATACATGTACTGTTATATCATGACTAACACATACATGTACTGTTATATCATGACTAACACATACATGTAGTTATATTATGACTAACACATACATGTACAGTTATATTATGACTAACACATACATGTACTGTTATATCATGACTAACACATACATGTACTGTTATATTATGACTAACACATACATGTACTGTTATATTATGACTAACACATACATGTACTGTTATATCATGACTAACACATACATGTACTGTTATATCATGACTAACACATACATGTAGTTATATTATGACTAACACATACATGTACAGTTATATTATGACTAACACATACATGTACTGTTATATCATGACTAACACATACATGTACTGTTATATTATGACTAAAACATACATGTAGTTATATTATGACTAACACATACATGTAGTTATATTATGACTAACACATTCATGTACTGTTATATTATGACTAACACATACATGTACTGTTATATCATGACTAACACATACATGTAGTTATATTATGACTAACACATACATGTAGTTATATTATGACTAACACATACATGTACTGTTATATTATGACTAACACATACATGTACTGTTATATTATGACTAACACATACATGTACTGTTATATTATGACTAACACATACATGTACTTTATATCATGACTAACACATACATGTAGTTATATTATGACTAACACATACATGTACAGTTATATTATGACTAACACATACATGTACTGTTATATTATGACTAACACATACATGTACTGTATGTACTGTTATATTATGACTAACACATACATGTACTGTTATATCATGACTAACACATACATGTAGTTATATTATGACTAACACATACATGTACAGTTATATTATGACTAACACATACATGTACTGTTATATCATGACTAACACATACATGTACTGTTATATCATGACTAACACATACATGTACTGTTATATCATGACTAACACATACATGTACTGTTATATCATGACTAACACATACATGTACTGTTATATCATGACTAACACATACATGTAGTTATATTATGACTAACACATACATGTACAGTTATATTATGACTAACACATACATGTACTGTTATATCATGACTAACACATACATGTACTGTTATATTATGACTAACACATACATGTAGTTATATAATGACTAACACATACATGTAGTTATATTATGACTAACACATACATGTACTGTTATATTATGACTAACACATACATGTACTGTTATATCATGACTAACACATACATGTACTGTTATATCATGACTAACACATACATGTACTGTTATATCATGACTAACACATACATGTACTGTTATATCATGACTAACACATACATATGTAGTTATATTATGACTAACACATACATGTACTGTTATATTATGACTAACACATACATGTACTGTTATATCATGACTAACACATACATGTAGTTATATTATGACTAACACATACATGTACAGTTATATTATGACTAACACATACATGTACTGTTATATCATGACTAACACATACATGTACTGTTATATCATGACTAACACATACATGTACTGTTATATCATGACTAACACATACATGTAGTTATATTATGACTAACACATACATGTACTGTTATATTATGACTAACACATACATGTACTGTTATATTATGACTAACACATACATGTACAGTTATATCATGACTAACACATACATGTAGTTATATTATGACTAACACATACATGTAGTTATATTATGACTAACACATACATGTACTGTTATATTATGACTAACACATACATGTACTGTTATATTATGACTAACACATACATGTACTGTTATATCATGACTAACACATACATGTACTGTTATATCATGACTAACACATACATGTAGTTATATTATGACTAACACATACATGTACAGTTATATTATGACTAACACATACATGTACTGTTATATCATGACTAACACATACATGTACTGTTATATTATGACTAACACATACATGTACTGTTATATTATGACTAACACATACATGTACTGTTATATCATGACTAACACATACATGTACTGTTATATCATGACTAACACATACATGTAGTTATATTATGACTAACACATACATGTACAGTTATATTATGACTAACACATACATGTACTGTTATATCATGACTAACACATACATGTACTGTTATATTATGACTAACACATACATGTAGTTATATTATGACTAACACATACATGTACGTTATATTATGACTAACACATACATGTACTGTTATATTATGACTAACACATACATGTACTGTTATATTATGACTAACACATACATGTACTGTTATATTATGACTAACACATACATGTATGTTATATTATGACTAACACATACATGTACTGTTATATTATGACTAACACATACATGTACTGTTATATTATGACTAACACATACATGTACTGTTATATTATGACTAACACATACATGTACTGTTATATCATGACTAACACATACATGTAGTTATATTATGACTAACACATACATGTACTGTTATATTATGACTAACACATACATGTACTGTTATATTATGACTAACACATACATGTACTGTATGTATGACTATACAGTGTTATATTATGACTAACACATACATGTACAGTTATGTAGTACTGTTATATTATGACTAACACATACATGTACTGTTATATCATGACTAACACATACATGTAGTTATATTATGACTAACACATACATGTACAGTTATATTATGACTAACACATACATGTACTGTTATATTCATGACTAACACATACATGTACTGTTATATCATGACTAACACATACATGTACTGTTATATCATGACTAACACATGACATGTACTGTTATATCATGACTAACACATACATGTACTGTTATATCATGACTAACACATACATGTAGTTATATTATGACTAACACATACATGTACAGTTATATTATGACTAACACATACATGTACTGTTATATCATGACTAACACATACATGTAGTTATATAATGACTAACACATACATGTATGTTATATTATGACTAACACATACATGTACTGTTATATCATGACTAACACATACATGTAGTTATATTATGACTAACACATACATGTACTGTTATATTATGACTAACACATACATGTACTGTTATATCATGACTAACACATACATGTAGTTATATTATGACTAACACATACATGTACTGTTATATTATGACTAACACATACATGTACTGTTATATCATGACTAACACATACATGTACTGTTATATCATGACTAACACATACATGTACTGTTATATCATGACTAACACATACATGTAGTTATATTATGACTAACACATACATGTACTGTTATATTATGACTAACACATACATGTACTGTTATATTATGACTAACACATACATGTACTGTTATATCATGACTAACACATACATGTACGTTATATTATGACTAACACATACATGTACAGTTATATTATGACTAACACATACATGTACTGTTATATTATGACTAACACATACATGTACTGTTATATTATGACTAACACATACATGTACTGTTATATCATGACTAACACATACATGTACTGTTATATCATGACTAACACATACATGTAGTTATATTATGACTAACACATACATGTACTGTTATATTATGACTAACACATACATGTACTGTTATATCATGACTAACACATACATGTACTGTTATATTATGACTAACACATACATGTACTGTTATATTATGACTAACACATACATGTACTGTTATATCATGACTAACACATACATGTACTGTTATATCATGACTAACACATACATGTAGTTATATTATGACTAACACATACATGTACAGTTATATTATGACTAACACATACATGTACTGTTATATCATGACTAACACATACATGTACTGTTATATTATGACTAACACATACATGTACTGTTATATTATGACTAACACATACATGTACTGTTATATTATGACTAACACATACATGTACTGTTATATCATGACTAACACATACATGTACTGTTATATCATGACTAACACATACATGTAGTTATATTATGACTAACACATACATGTACGTTATATTATGACTAACACATACATGTACTGTTATATCATGACTAACACATACATGTAGTTATATTATGACTAACACATACATGTACAGTTATATTATGACTAACACATACATGTACTGTTATATTATGACTAACACATACATGTACTGTTATATCATGACTAACACATACATGTACTGTTATATCATGACTAACACATACATGTACTGTTATATCATGACTAACACATACATGTACTGTTATATCATGACTAACACATACATGTACTGTATGTCTGTTATATTATGACTAACACATACATGTACTGTTATATCATGACTAACACATACATGTATGTTATATTATGACTAACACATACATGTACAGTTATATTATGACTAACACATACATGTACTGTTATATTATGACTAACACATACATGTACTGTTATATCATGACTAACACATACATGTACTGTTATATCATGACTAACACATACATGTAGTTATATTATGACTAACACATACATGTACAGTTATATTATGACTAACACATACATGTACTGTTATATTATGACTAAACACATACATGTACTGTTATATTATGACTAACACATACATGTACTGTTATATCATGACTAACACATACATGTAGTTATATTATGACTAACACATACATGTACAGTTATATTATGACTAACACATACATGTACTGTTATATCATGACTAACACATACATGTACTGTTATATCATGACTAACACATACATGTACTGTTATATCATGACTAACACATACATGTACTGTTATATTATGACTAACACATACATGTACTGTTATATCATGACTAACACATAATTTTTATGATTGGTTATAATTATGACTAACACATACATGTACTGTTATATTATGACTAACACATACATGTACTGTTATATCATGACTAACACATACATGTACTGTTATATTATGACTAACACATACATGTACTGTTATATCATGACTAACACATACATGTACTGTTATATCATGACTAACACATACATGTACTGTTATATCATGACTAACACATACATGTACTGTTATATCATGACTAACACATACATGTAGTTATATTATGACTAACACATACATGTACAGTTATATTATGACTAACACATACATGTACTGTTATATCATGACTAACACATACATGTACTGTTATATTATGACTAACACATACATGTAGTTATATTATGACTAACACATACATGTACTGCTATATTATGACTAACACATACATGTAGTTATATTATGACTAACACATACATGTACTGTTATATTATGACTAACACATACATGTACTGTTATATCATGACTAACACAAACATGTCTCACAGTTTATATTATGACTAACACATACATGTACAGTTATATTATGACTAACACATACATGTACTGTTATATCATGACTAACACATACATGTACTGTTATATCATGACTAACACATACATGTACTGTTATATCATGACTAACACATACATGTAGTTATATTATGACTAACACATACATGTACTGTTATATTATGACTAACACATACATGTACTGTTATATTATGACTAACACATACATGTACTGTTATATCATGACTAACACATACATGTAGTTATATTATGACTAACACATACATGTAGTTATATTATGACTAACACATACATGTACTGTTATATTATGACTAACACATACATGTACTGTTATATTATGACTAACACATACATGTACTGTTATATCATGACTAACACATACATGTACTGTTATATCATGACTAACACATACATGTAGTTATATTATGACTAACACATACATGTACAGTTATATTATGACTAACACATACATGTACTGTTATATCATGACTAACACATACATGTACTGTTATATTATGACTAACACATACATGTACTGTTATATTATGACTAACACATACATGTACTGTTATATCATGACTAACACATACATGTACTGTTATATCATGACTAACACATACATGTAGTTATATTATGACTAACACATACATGTACAGTTATATTATGACTAACACATACATGTACTGTTATATCATGACTAACACATACATGTACTGTTATATTATGACTAAAACATACATGTAGTTATATTATGACTAACACATACATGTAGTTATATTATGACTAACACATACATGTACTGTTATATTATGACTAACACATACATGTACTGTTATATCATGACTAACACATACATGTAGTTATATTATGACTAACACATACATGTAGTTATATTATGACTAACACATACATGTACAGTTATATTATGACTAACACATACATGTACTGTTATATCATGACTAACACATACATGTACTGTTATATTATGACTAACACATACATGTACTTTTATATCATGACTAACACATACATGTAGTTATATTATGACTAACACATACATGTACAGTTATATTATGACTAACACATACATGTACTGTTATATCATGACTAACACATACATGTATATGTACTATAAGGTAGTTAATCATGACTAACACATACATGTACTGTTATATCATGACTAACACATACATGTAGTTATATTATGACTAACACATACATGTACAGTTATATTATGACTAACACATACATGTACTGTTATATCATGACTAACACATACATGTACTGTTATATCATGACTAACACATACATGTACTGTTATATCATGACTAACACATGCATGTACTGTTATATCATGACTAACACATACATGTACTGTTATATCATGACTAACACATACATGTAGTTATATTATGACTAACACATACATGTACAGTTATATTATGACTAACACATACATGTACTGTTATATCATGACTAACACATACATGTACTGTTATATTATGACTAACACATACATGTACGTTATATTATGACTAACACATACATGTACTGCTATATTATGACTAACACATACATGTAGTTATATTATGACTAACACATACATGTACTGTTATATTATGACTAACACATACATGTACTGTTATATCATGACTAACACATACATGTAGTTATATTATGACTAACACATACATGTACAGTTATATTATGACTAACACATACATGTACTGTTATATCATGACTAACACATACATGTACTGTTATATCATGACTAACACATACATGTACTGTTATATCATGACTAACACATACATGTAGTTATATTATGACTAACACATACATGTACTGTTATATTATGACTAACACATACATGTACTGTTATATTATGACTAACACATACATGTACTGTTATATCATGACTAACACATACATGTATGTTATATTATGACTAACACATACATGTACAGTTATATTATGACTAACACATACATGTACTGTTATATTATGACTAACACATACATGTACTGTTATATTATGACTAACACATACATGTACTGTTATATCATGACTAACACATACATGTACTGTTATATCATGACTAACACATACATGTACTGTTATATTATGACTAACACATACATGTACAGTTATATTATGACTAACACATACATGTACTGTTATATTATGACTAACACATACATGTACTGTTATATTATGACTAACACATACATGTACTGTTATATTATGACTAACACATACATGTACTGTTATATCATGACTAACACATACATGTACTGTTATATCATGACTAACACATACATGTAGTTATATTATGACTAACACATACATGTACAGTTATATTATGACTAACACATACATGTACTGTTATATTATGACTAACACATACATGTACTGTTATATTATGACTAACACATACATGTACTGTTATATCATGACTAACACATACATGTACTGTTATATTATGACTAACACATACATGTACTGTTATATCATGACTAACACATACATGTACTGTTATATCATGACTAACACATACATGTACGTTATATTATGACTAACACATACATGTACAGTTATATTATGACTAACACATACATGTACTGTTATATCATGACTAACACATACATGTACTGTTATATTATGACTAACACATACATGTACTGTTATATTCATGACTAACACATACATGTACTGTTATATTATGACTAACACATACATGTACTGTTATATTATGACTAACACATACATGTACTGTTATATCATGACTAACACATACATGTAGTTATATTATGACTAACACATACATGTACTGTTATATCATGACTAACACATACATGTAATTGTTATATTATGACTAACACATACATGTACAGTTATATTATGACTAACACATACATGTACTGTTATATCATGACTAACACATACATG